>WNWK01015335.1:0-15000 GCA_009830355.1 Cherax destructor | reverse complement strand
AAAGAGGAAGAGTATAAATCATTTTTCGTATTCCTTGTTTTTCTTCTTCTCAATTCTTTTTTTTTTCCTTTTTTTTTCTGAGCATTCTTTCAATGTTCTTTTCACGTTGCTCTTTCCTTTTTGTCTTATTTTTATATTATTATTATTTCGGAAATAAATATATAAGCAGTATATGATCCTCGACATGTTTCGTCTATAAGTGGTTTCATCAAGTCACAAACAGATGTGTTTGTGACTTCATGAAGCCCCTGTGTGGGCGAAACGTTGTCAATAAAGGATCACATTATACTGCTTATATGTTTATTTTTCCATTGTGTCGGTATTTTATACCATTTATTTCCATTATTATTATTATTAGTAGTAGTAGTGGTAGTAGTAGTAGTGGTAGTAGTAGTAGTAGTAGTAGTAGTAGTAGTAGGTAGTAGTAGTAGTAGTAGTAGTAGCAGTAGTAGTAGTAGTAGTAGTAGTAACAGTAGTAGTAGTAGTATTTCCATTTTGGGTAATCGTGCGACGGTTCTATCAGACTGATATATCTTTCTTCCACTAGATATATCAAGATGTCACCTAGAAGTAGCCCTACCACCACTCGTTCTAGATGCCTAGAAGTCACTACCTACCATCAGACACGCCTTGATGTCACCTAGAAGTCACTACACCTACCACCAGACATGCCCCGATGTCTCCTAGAAGTCACTACCTACCACCAGACATGCCCTGGATGTCACCTTGCACGAGAAGACGTCAGAGTAAATCCACAAAGGCTGGCTTGGAGTACCGAGTGTCTTCACCCAACCTCGCTAAGCACCATCTAAATTCCTCCGATCAGCACTAGTGCCATCCAGCTTGCCGAGACACGGCTAAAGTGGCACTCTGCTTTACCTGTAGGTGGCTAAGTGGCACCCAACTTCACTCCATTAAGGTGCCAGACTACGGGAGTGCCAGCCAGGGTTGATCTATATTCAGACGTGGTGCGCGAAATGTGTATGAGGCCTCGTTGAAAGTTTAGTTTTCCAGTGTTGATGATTTATTTCAGTGTCACGGGTCAGTAAGGTGAATGCCAGAGGTCAGGATGAGAGGTCAAGGCTAGAGGATAAGGAGATCAAGAAGTCTAGGTCAGAGATCAAGGTTAGGTCAGAGGTCTCGTGAACCGCCCATACCCATAGATCTGTGACTTGATAAAACCCACTTGTGGGCGAAACGTAGTCAATAAAGGATCGCATTATATTATTTTTTGTTTATTTTTTTTATAACGTTTATCTCAACGTGCAGTTCATCTACATCCCTACTACCCTTAGGCTGAAGAGGCAGTTCCTAAATCCCTGTGACATTTGTGATTTAATTCCTGCAAATGTCTTCTTGTACCATTGTAGTCCATCCTTATCTTCCCTATAAAAACCTCTGAATATTTTGCAAGTCGTGGTCATGTCCTCTTCTCATTGATCCTTGTTTTTATTTCCTCGATACTTGTAGTTTCTCACCTCTCAGTATGTACTCCGTTTTCAGTCTTCCTCCCTTTAACTGATTTAGTTTTTCAGCCATGCAACTTAATCGGTTTTTTTAACCCTGGTAGGTACTAATTTCTTAACCACCCGTGTAACCTTCTAAATCTTCCTTGTCTTCCTATTCGTGCTCTCGATAATTTCAGATCTGCAAACATAGAGAGGACTCAATCCAGTATGGGTCAGGTCGTTTACATATATTACAGAAAATTCGTGATCATAACACTGATTCTGGAGACTTTCTAATCTATCCTAACACTTCCTTCCGTACTGTCACTCTGTAAGGTGCCCTATTATCCAGTGGATATTTTTTTTGTCCATTTTGTTCTTACTCTGTTCTTCTAGCCTGTGGATCAGTGTTTTATGGAGCACTGGCGCGTCAAGATTCATTTGAGGGCCAAAAATAAGAACACTCTGCCCATCTTTGTTTTTCTTTATGTGAGAAACACTGGCGTGGTGTTTCAGCAGACTGGTCACACGGGATCTGCCATCTCTCAAGTTCGGTTGATTTACACTGATCAAAATCCTCATGTTGATGTGAAATCTTTCTCCTGACAATCGTCTCCGTTACTTTGGAAAATGTGTGTGTGTGTGTGTGTGTGTGTGTGTGTGTGTGCACTCACGTATTTGTACTAACCTGTTTATTATGGTTGTAGGGGTCTAGAATCATAGCTCCTGGCCTCGCCTCTTCTCTGGTCGCTACTAGGTCCATTCTTCCCCAGCTCCATGAGCTGTGTGTATTCACCTGTTTGTAGTTGCAGGGTCGATTCATAGCTCCTGGCCCCGCCTCTTCACTGGTCGCTACTAGGTCCTCTCTCCTGCTCCATGAGCTTCATCAAACCTCGTCTTAAAGCTATGTATGGCTCCTGCCTCCACTACGTCACTTTCCAGACTATTCCACTTCCTGACAACTCTATGACTGAAGAAATACTTCCTAACATCCCTTTGTCTCATCTGAGTCTTCAACTTCCAATTGTGACCCCTTGTTTCTGTGTCTCCTCTCTGGAACATCCTGTCTTTGTCCACCTTGTCAATTGTGTGTGTGTGTGTGTGTGTGTTTGTGTTTGTGTGTATGCGTGCTCGTGTGCGTACATGTGCATGTGTATGCGTGTGTACCACGCATGACAAGGAAAAAAACAAAGCCAAACCCTCATTACCAGCAGGAAAACCCCCATTAGAAACAAACCTGAACGAAGGCGGCCGCTCCTGGAGACAGGAAGGAGAGACCAGCACCTTGACACAGTTCACTTACACCAGTAAGCGCGATGGAAAGAAAGAGAAAAGTAATGCATTGTCATCATTACTTTTTTTCTGTAACCGTATATATGTAGCAAAGTCCTCAGTGTGACTTTTGTAAATGGTTCAAGTGGGACCGAAACGTCCTCGTAAGCTCCCCCTTCTCCTGTGTGTTGGCTATTTGTGTATAGTTCTCAGGATCTCTCACGCTGTAAATGACTTACATGCATTAAGGTTACGTTCTTGTGCCAGCGATATATGACCCTTTGTGGGTTTAGGGGGTTTAGTTATAATAATATAATAATAATAATAATAATAATAATAATAATAATAATAATAATAATAATACTTTGTGTGTGCTCTGGAAATATTCTTTCTTAAGTTCTTGTTCATTTCCGTCTTTTTTTTTTAATATCTCGTGGAAGTCTATATTTCTCAATGACATGTAAGTGAATACAAATAAGAAGAGCGTCTGTCTCACCAGCAGACGGAGGATCGAGCCTTCACCACGTCTTGCGCTGAATGACCTACATGGGTATGGTTTCTGAGGACTTTTACACTTGTTCTGGCAATGTTTGTGACATCTCTTGGGAATCATGTGGTGTTATGGTTTTTTTGTGAAGCCATTTTCAGCCATTCTAATTCGCATCTTGACTTAGTCTCCTCTGAGAGATTTCCATCTGATGTCTAAGATGATGAGATAGCTCTGTAATTTTCGTTTAAATTAATTATATAATAAATATTATTATTATTATCTTTATTTCTACAAGAATATGATGCAACTTATACAGACCATAGCTGACATCAATGACATACTATATTGAAAGCCCCTGTTTATGCAGAGTATTCCGGGCAAAAAATTAGGTTCATTTTGTCCCCAGGATGCGACTCACACCCAGGTACCTAATATTGCCATGAACAGGGACAGCAGGTGTCTTAAGAAAACGAGCCCCAGTATTTCCACCCTTACTCAGGGATCGGACCACAGACCTCACTGTGTGAACTGAGTGCGCTACCAACCGAGCTTTCTAATAAATTATTGACATAATTTCGTTATGAAAATTATATGCATGAACTCTTTCTTCTCAAAGTTGCCTCAAATGTCAACACAGAATCATTGGATTACACTTCACATTTATTTTTATTCCCAGTACATAATAACGTTTTTAATATATATATATATATATATATATATATATATATATATATATATATATATATATATATATATATGTAATCTGTTCTCATAATACAATTTTTTTGACCTTCTTATCAGGTTGGTTAGGATTGACGTAACGTTTATTTTGGTCTCTCCAGTAGCAACAAGTTAATCTTAAGACTGTCCAAAATGCTTTGCATAACTGGGCTTTAGAAAGTATGCATATATATATATATATATATATATATATATATATATATATATATATATATATATATATATATATATATATATATATATATATATATATATATATATATATATATATAATTTACCAAACTGTGGCAGGCCAGGATTCAACCTCACGATACATTGTCCTGCCTCAAGAGACAACACAACGTACGTGTCACCTTATCCACTCCGCCATCAACATGAGTTCAGCGAACTAGCCTAGTCTGCTAGGCTAAATGATTCAATACCACTTGTTTCGTGGTTTTATTGCTATATAGACTGCTTGTTGAAGTGGGTATGCAAACAGGAGGAGGCTGAAATTAATCCTGAGCATCCACTGCCACGAGTGTCCTCGCAACATGAAACAAGCCTAGTTCGCCAGGCTCATGTTTGTAGGATCGAAGGCGGAGGATTAGGTGACACGTACGTTGTGTTGTCTCTGAGGCGGGACAATGTTTCGTGGGTCGAATCTTGGCCTGACGCAGTTTGGTAAATGTGCGTGTGTGTACCGTGCCGAATAGGTAAAACTTACGATTTTGGCATAAATATAACGCACTTCTTTGCCGAATACGGCAAGCGAAAATTTTTGAATAGGAAATTTTCGAAAAATCTTTCTGAACCTAACTTAAAATTTTAAATGAGTTCTTGCTAATTGAACTGGTGAGCCAGTGAAAGGTCTCTGTTCCGTGACCAAAAGCTGCACTAACTAGGTCATCGTATGACCAAGACTCACATCAGGAGAAATATTCATGTTTCTAATAAATACGCCCACTTAGTATGTGATGCTACGGTCGTTAGTGCTGTCTGGGGATATACACACATAAATTTACAACAGGCACACACACACACACACACACATACACACACACACACACACACACACACACACACACACACACACACACACACGTGTACTCACAGATATATTGTCCTTTATCTCCCGTCTAACCAATGGGAAATTTATGAATTTAAAACACTTGCCTTGAAAACTATTTCTATTTTGTTTCGTTCTTTCTCTCTCTCTCTCTCTCTCTCTCTCTCTCTCTCTCTCTCTCTCTCTCTCTCTCTCTCTCTCTCTCTCTCTCTCTCTCTCTCTCTCTCTCTCTCTCTCTCTCTCCTCACGACGTAGCAAGGACGTAAAAATAATATAAATCGGAGATTAGCATGGGCTTGGGTTGCAATCAGTCACTCACTTATGGTAATGCTGATTACCGTGCTCTGTCAGCCGTGTCCCCGCCGTAGAGAGGGTGAGGAGACAGGGAAGAAGAGAGGGCTAGAAGGAAGGGAAAGGAAAAGGGGAGGAGACATGGGATATAGAGAGCCATGGAAGCAGGCAGGAAGGGTAGAACGAGAGGTGGAGGGAAGAAGATAGAAGGAGGAAAGGGGAGTAATATGGATGAAATCAAGCAAGTCTTCCTCGGAATTAGTGTAGATTTTGCCCAGAGATTTGATTCCGAGCCTCTAGCGACGGAGGTTTCTGGGTGTGTCTGCTGCGATTCTCAGTGCCTGACTCTGGTCGTGAAACCATGGTTAGGCTTGAAAAAGGTTCGTCAGAAACAGGACAAGTTTCCTGACGCGGTCTTAGTCAGATGATGACCCGCCGTTGGAGCTTTTTGGTCATCTGACCGAGGCCTTCCGCTGGCTTACCGGGCTACCCTTAAAAAATATGGTCATAGTTATAACCTTTTTGACTTCGCTGCTTCGTTAGCTAGAGCTCATACCTGTCGGGGATGGGGGTTGTAGGTGGGTACAAGAATTCTTGGTTCTTTTCGATGTCAAAATGAAGAACTGGAACTGTCTGTTGATGCAAAAATTGAGGAAACGGAACTTCGTTTGCTGATGTAAAAGAAAGGCCCGGATCTCTGTCTCTGTCTGTGTCTCTCCATGTCTCTCTCTCTCTCTCTATCTCTCTCTCTCTCTCTCTCTCTCTCTCTCTCTCTCTCTCTCTCTCTCTCTCTCTCTATGATCGTCCTCCAGCTCTTGTTAGAGAGGTGGTCATTTATCAAGCTAATTACCTTTGGTTGTGACGTCACTGCCAGTTGCTGTGACGTCAGCGGAGGCTCCGGTGCTTCCCACCTCCGCCGTCAGGATTGAGAAGCGCTAAACCTGCGTGAGGTTTAACTCAGCGAGTGCTGCAGGCTCGACCCTCCTCTCCGTAAATAAATAACGCTACTTCTGGGATGATGTGACCAAATATTATTGTCAATTATTGATTAGTAATTAATTTCGGAATAATTGTTTGTGCTTATTTCTGCTTCTTAATTAGAAGTTTGTGTTTGTGGGTTAGTTAGTTAGTTACTAGTTGTCAAAGGCGCTTGTCGATAGACACTTGGCCATTTGTTGAATGTGTTTAGGTAATTGTTTTTTTTGTGTGTGTGTGTGTGTACTCATCTAGTTCTTGGCTGGAGTCGAGTCACAGCTCCTGGCCCTGCCTCTTCACTGGCCGCTACTGGGTCACTCTCCCTGCGCCATGAGCTTTACTTTGCCTCTTCTTAAAGCTATGTATGGAACCTGCCTCCACTACATCGCTTCCCAAACTGCTCCACTTCCCGACCACTTCCGTGACTGAAGAAATACTTCCTAACACATCTGTGATTCATCTGAGTCTTCAACTTCCAACTGTGTCCCTTGTTGCTGTGTCCCATTCTGGAACATTCTGTCTTTGTCCACCTTGTCAATTCCTCTCAGTATCTTATATGTTGTTATCATGTCCCCCTATCTCTCCTGTCCTCCAGTGTCGTCAGGTCGATTTCCTTAACCTCTCCTCGTAGGACATACCCCTTAGCTCCGACTAGGCTTGTTGCAAACCTTTGCACTTTCTCTAGCTTCTTTACGTGCTTGGCTAGATGTGGGTTCCAAACTGGTGCTGCATACTCCAGTATGGGCCTAACGTACACAGTGTACAGGGTCCTGAACGATTCTTTATTAAGATGTTTGGAATGTTGTTCTTAGGTTTGCTAGGTGCCCATATGCTGCAGCAGTTATTTGGTTGATGTGCGCCTCAGGAAATGTGCCTGGTGTTATACTCACTCCCAAGATCATTTTTCCTTGATTGAGGTTTGTAGTCTCTGGGTCCCTAGACTGTACTCCGTCTGCGGTCTTTGCCCTTCCCCAATCTTCATGACTTTGCACTTGGTGGGATTGAACTCCAGGAGCTAATTGCTGACCAGCTTGCAGCCTGTCCAGATCCCTCTGTAGTTCTGCCTGTGTGTGTGTGTGTGTGTGTGTGTGTTTGTACTACCTATTTGGGGGTTGCAGGGGCCGATTCATAGCTCCTGGCCCCGCCTCTTCACACTGATTGCTACTAGGTCCTCTCTCTCTCCCTGCTCCATGAGCTTTATCATACCTCGTCTTAAACTATGTATGGTTATTGCCTCCACTACGTCACTTTCTAGGCTATTCCACTTGACATGCGGCCGCAGGATCCAGTCCTAGCTCCTGGCTCCGCTCTCTCAACTTTCCGTTTGCCACATTCACTCCTGCCTAGCCTCGTGGGCCACATCGTACCTGCTCTTAAAACTATGCAAGGAGTCCGCCTCCGCCACTTCTTCACAGAGATCATTCCACTTTCCCACAACCTTTAGGCTGAAGAAATACTTCCTGACATCGCGTTATGGCTCATCTGTCTGTATAACTTTGTGGTGTTTATGAGTTCCCCGTTACTCGCCTTTCAAACAGCCTGTCCCTGTCTACTCTATCAATTTCCCTGAGTATTTTGCATGCTGTTATCATATCTCCCCTGGTTCTTCTATCCTCCAATATTTTTAGATTTAGTTCCATTATCCTCTTCATAGATCATGCCTCTAACTCAGAAACAAGCCTTGATGCGTACTTCTGCTCTTTTCTCCAGTTTCTTAACATGCTTCTTCATGTGTGGGCTCCATACTGGTGCTGCGTACGCCAAGATGGGATTGACATATGTTTTATAACTTGCCTGAAAAAAAAACTCATTGTTGACATTCCTGAAGGCTACTCTTAGATTTATTAGGAGAACATTCTCTGCAGAGATTACTTGGCTGTTGTGAGGCTCTGGTGAAATGCACGGCATTATGCTCACCTCTGGGCTTCACATCGAGTGAGGTCTGCAACTTCTGTATCCTCCAGAAACTATGCACCGTGCTCGGTCTTCTATCCCCTTCCTGTCTTCATTCCTTTGCATTTGCTGGGGTTGAATTCAAACAGCTACTTATCTGACCAATCTTGTAGTTTGTCCAGATCCATGTGCAGCCTTTCTCATTCGCTCGTTTTACATCAGCAAACAGATACATTTGACTTAGTCCCATCAGGAATATTATCTACATGAACAAGAAACAGTACTGGCCCTAATACTGAGCCTCGCGGAACCCCGCTTGTTACACTTAGCCATTTTGACATCTCTTCCCAGACAATCGCTCTTTTGCCTTCTTCTTCTTCTGCTGAGGAACTCCTTGACCCACCGGACTAAGTTTCCTTATTCCTGCCTGCAATCTCAAGATTTTGATCCAATCTCGAGAGAGGTACTGAATCAAATACAAGGCCTTGCAGTCTACAAAAAGACTGTCCAATCAGCTCTGTCTCTCTCTCTCTCTCTCTCTCTCTCTCTCTCTCTCTCTCTCTCTCTCTCTCTCTCTCTCTCTCTCTCTCTCTCTCTTTCTTGACTCACTCATTACTTTGTCATAGACTTCCAACAGTCTGGTAAGACAAGATTTCATTTCTGAACCTGACTATCTTCTCCAGTACCTTGCATGGTATGTGCAAGTCAGCGAAATTGGCCTGTAGTTCGGTTGGGCTTCCTGCCTGTCCCCTTGAAGATAGGTACTACATTCGCTGTGATGTCGGCGCACTTCTGGAAAGACGGGTGATAGAATGAGTGATGTTAAGAGGTTTTTTCTTTTATCGCCTCATCATACCTCGTTGGGAGATGGCCAGTGTTTAATAATAATAATAATAATAATAATAATAATAATAATAATAATAATAATAATAATATGAATAATAATAATAATAATAATAATAATAATAATAATAATAATAATAATAATAATAATAATAATAATAATAATAATAATAATACAGTAATAATAATGATGATAGTAATTCCTATTTTCATCATAGTTCAACCTGTCGCACAAGCAGAAAATTATAAGCCGATATCATCATTAATTTTATCGATTTTTAAGTTTAGATTAGCAGTCTGTGTGTGTGTGTGTGTGTGTGTGTGTGTGTGTGTGTGTGTGTGTGTGTGTGTGTGTGTGTGTGTATGTGTGTGTGTGTTCTGTGGACATGTATTTATGCATGAGTGCACATTCATACATACATACAGACATCATAAAGCGTACACTGGCAGCAATAAAATATTTAACTCATAAAAAGGCTCACAAACGGGACTTCATTACCCATAAACGGGACTTTATTGCCTCAAATAAGAGAGACATTTATTCCTGTTACGTTTACTAAGTGAGAGAGGAGTTTTTTTAATTCCCGTTGTGCCATTTTCTGGTATCCTAAAATTCCCAATATTCCAGAAATTCCAAGCGATTTAAATTCCCGGTTTGTCATTATTTCCAGTATACATTATCTTGCAGTATTACGGTAATGTGTAAATTTTGTATACACACTATACACAGGAAGCCTGGATATATTATCCTTGCATAAAAATATGTTATGATTGATTTACGAGTAAATTTGCAGCAGCATTCAAGGCCAGTGGAAACCTGACGCTATGACTAGCCTTGACCTGAAGTCAGTTCCCGCAGCCGACCTTTAGACTGGTGACCTGACTTGATTTCTGCCTATGCTTTAGGTCCTGTGCCTGACTTAACTGGCACCTGACCTGGCACTTGACCTGGAACCTGGACCTGGATACTTGGCCTGGAACCTGGCCTGGCACCTGACCTGGTACTCTGGCCTGAACCTGACCTGATACTTGACCTGGAACCTGACCTTGGATACTTCGCCTGAACCTGACCTGGCACCTGACCTGGTACTTGGCCTAGCACCTGACCTGGTACTTGACCTGGAACCTGATCTGATACTTGGCCTGGAACCTGGCCTGGCACCTGACCTGGTACTTGACCTGGAACCTGACCTGATACTTGGCCTGGAACCTGGCCTGGCACCTGACCTGGTACTTGGCCTGGCACCTGACCTGGTACTTGACCTGGAACTCCGACCTGATACTTGGCCTGAAACCTGGCCTGGCACCTGACCTGGCAATTTGACCTGGAACCTGACCTGATACTCTGGCCTGAACCTGGCTCGGCACCTGACCTGGTACTTGGCCTGGAACCTGGCCTGGCACCTGGACCCTGACGCCTGATATGACACTTGGCCTGACGCCTGGAGTGGATCAGTATTCCTGACCAAACATTCACTAGCGACCAAACTCTGACATGTGGAAAACACATCGAAGCGACGGTGTGCATAGATGTATATACAAGCATGTATGTGTGTGTGTGTGTGTGTGTGTGTGTGTGTGTGTGTGTGTGTGTGTGTGTGTAGCCAGAAGCGCATGCACACCATCCAATATACACATTGCAAGACGAAAACCGGAGATTAAAGCCCACAACTGGTGGTGAGGGAGGGGGTCGACCTCGGAGCGGAGGGAGGGGGTCGTGACTTCGGAGCGTGAGGGAGGGGGCCGTGACCTCAGAGCATAAGGGAGGGGGGTCGTTACCTCAGAACATGAGGTGGAGGATCATGACATATCCAGACCCAATTTTTTTAGCAAATTAGATAAATCAGGAATGCTGCAAAAACATTCTTCATGATAAGTACCTGAGTCTACCTGGAGGGCATTCCGGGGATCAACGCCCCCGCGACTCCGGTCCATGACCAGACCTCCTGGTGGGTCAGGGCCTGATCAACGAGGCTGTTACTGCTGGCCACGCGTAGTCCAACGTACGAACCACAGCCCGGCTGATCTGGCACTGACTTCAGGTATCTGTCCAGCTCCGTCTTGGAAGACAACCAGGGCCTCATTGGTAATTCCTTATGGCTGGTGGGAGGCCGTTGAACAGTCTTGGGCCCCGGACACTTATTGTGTTTTCTCTTACTGTACCAGTGGCGCCCCTACTTTTCACTGGGGATATGTTATTGCAAGCTTTGTTTCTCATTTTCTCATTATAGCAAGATTACTTAGATACAGTTACACATAAGTACAGTTATGATATAGTGAATATCAATGCATTCACGAACGAGAGGTTTTATATACATAACAATACTGCGACTTGCCGGGACTCGAACCCCAGACATTTTAGAGCGTCTCCTGGGAAGCCAGCCAAAATTCCAAGACGCCTAAATCCACTCAGCCATGAATGCTTCAGATATCAGGCCAGTACTACTGAACATAACACACCCCTGGTGCCAGCACACACGTGGCCATGGGATGCTTCAGGCCTAATTTTATTCTTCTCCTGTTTGGAACACCAGTTTTCACGAGGCAGCACACGTATTAATACATATACGAACGAGTGATTTTAAGCAAATAACAACAATATTGCGACTGGTCGGGAATCGAACCCGCGATATTTTAGGACGTCTCCGGAAGTCCGTCAAAATTACTCTAGGATAACCCAAAAATCAGAGAAAGTGACTTATTTCCATTGGGTCCTTTGTTATTTCCATTGGGGTTGTTAATAATGTGAATGAAGGTGTAAAGTGGGAATGTGGGGGAGGGGAGCAGGTGGAGGCAGGAATTGGGGGCTGATGGGAGGTGGTCTGGGGGAGGTGAAAGTGAGGGGAAAATCTCTTAATGGTTACCTTTGTAGAGGGAAGGTAGAGGAGGGGGAGATGAAAGAGAGCGTACCTTCCTTGAAGGAGGAGGATGAGGAGGAGGAAGAAGAGAAGAAGGAAGAAAAGGAAGAGGAAAGGAGGAGTTTTCTCCTCCAGGCTGCTTCAGCGTGGTCCTGAGGAGTGCTATTACTGCTCTGAACTAGCTGCTAGGCTGGCTCTTCTCAACTGCATGTATATTTCTCTAGTCATATATATATATATATATATATATATATATATATATATATATATATATATATATATATATATTATTTATGTCGTGCTGAATAGGTAAAATTGGTCAATTACCAAGAACTCATTTAAAATTAAGTCCCCTCTGAAATTTTCTCTTATACGTTTAAAGATATATTTTTTCATTTATGCTAATGTAAAATTAATAATGGTACCAAAGGAACCTTAGAAAACTTACCTGACATTATTACAACAAGCGCAATTTAATCTAGCCTAATGCAATTAAATATATTTTAGATAAGATTACAGTAATTTAAAATAAACAAACACAATGAAATACTTTTTTTCGTTAGGTTCAGAATGATTTTTGCGAAATTATTGCATACACAAATTTTCGCTTGCCTTATTCGGCAAGAAGAGTTGCTGCTATTTAAGCCAAAATCCAAAGTTTTTTTTACCTATTCGCAATGACATATATATACATACATATATGCATATATTAGTTTCCCAACGAGGCAGGGTGACCTGAAAAAGAAGATGCTTTCATCATCAGTTCAATCCATCACCATGAAGAGTATCAACTGACCTTCACTGACCTCACACAATAAAGAGGTATTAATGATCTACAGTGACCTCACCACGAAGTCATCATGACTGCCACTGATGTAGCCAGGCATTTGACATCTAGCGTTCTGACTTCCTCCAATAACTCACCAATTATTTTCCCGAGCTTACCACCGGCTTGAGTTTGGATTCCCTTGAAATTGAATTGTCCTTCCCTAATTAGAGTTCGAAACTAATGCACAAGATTTGATTCAGCGCCCCACCTTCTTTACGTAAATATCGAATGTAAACATCTGCTTGCAGTTGCAGAGGTCTTTATTGTGGTCCCAATTACATACACAACAGAACACAAAATTGGTATTAAACTTGGTAATTAATACCAACTAAATTAGTTGATAAAATACGTGATCAAATACTATTAAATAAGATTTTTTAACCTGAAGGTAAGAGCCATCCAGGATGACTGTCTTCTTGTACGTACGAGGGTATTATTTTATATATAGTCACAGAAGGACCTTTACGAGGCAGGGATAATTTTCCACACCCTGGCCATGGCATGGAGGTGTTAATACCTTTCGTTCTGGCTTCTCTGGTCTTATTGTTCGATATGTGTATCCTTTGTGTAACTTATTTTCCTTGGGGTTGTTTAATCTTATCCCCCAGGATGCGGACCATAACGGTCGGCTAGCACCCAGGTACCTACTTTACTGCTAGGTGAACAGGGACAGCAGGTAAGGAAATATGCCTAATGTTTCCACTCATGTTTGGGGTTGAATCTACGGTGCTGCCAATCGAACCACGGACTTGTCCTTGTGAACTAGAACGTCACATTGCAGTTCTACATATTCAGTGTTCTTACACACCTTCATTTATTTTTTCCCTGCTTCACCAATATACATATTTTATCTGCACATTGCGTGCACGGGGAAAATGCATTACTTTATGAAAAGTGCCTACTGAAGTGTGTGTGCCTCATTTTCTGTTTTAAGCTTCCGCCTGTGGTCTCCAGTGTTCGTCACTGTCCTTGTAAAACTTGACGATGCCGCAGAGTATTTTGTGCATGATCATACCTCTTTATATAAAGATGTGGCTAAAATCTGTCGAAACTGCAGTATAAACATCTTGTTATTCCCCCAGTGTTAGTCCCTTTGATCGTCTCGAGGGGTGAGAACCCAGGGCCCGACTAAAAGGGAAAAGTGTTATTCACTACCAAATAATTCATTCATTTATCTTGATCGCCCTTTTTCCCTCAGGTTTGGTTAGTGTGATTTCAATATTTGTCCTTCAGTCGTGGTACCAGTTTTGTGGCAATTCTTTAATTTAAGCTTTTTGGGGTTGGCAAATGCGGGGAAAGGGGGGGGCAAGGGATGTTTCTGCTTTTGTTTTGGGGAAAACGGAGTGGGACTTGGTGTGGGAAGGATGGAGGGGGAGGGAATTTGGGGGGGATGAATATTAGGGGAAGAAAAGGGGGTTTAAAAGGGTTTTGAGAAGGGGTGTTGAAGAAGAGAGACAGGTGCTGGGGGAAGTTTTTTTCCAGACAACCAAACTCTACACGGAGCTGAACGTTTTTACAAAACACTTGTTCTCACCTGTGTCTTTCCTAATACTATTCACAGTTCGGGGGTGAATGCCGCGGGGGAAGGACTGTGCTGGGTGTAAATGGGAATGGAATCAAAGTGGAGCAGAACAATTCTCAGAACTCATCAAAGGTAAAAGGGGTAAAAAAATATCATAATGGATAGTTCCCGGGGGAAGAAGAAAAGGGGGTGAAATGGATGTTGTAAGTTTATTTTGGTACGGATACACATAAGTACAGTTATCATACATATCTTAATATATTTTAAATTTTCAGGATAACCCAAAAGACAGGACTTAATAATATCTTATTATTTAAAGCCTAGATATTGGTTGCATATAATCGGGTTTTGGGGGCCTGCGTTTCTGTCCTTCACCAGGTTGGCTTCTGCTCTAGGGGGATTAGGGGAAAAAAAACTGTCTCCACTGACACAAATGCTCGTCAAAAAACGACCACTTACATGGTTGTTAACTTGTTACACCCGTGTTTTCTCCCCCCCTTTAAAAAAAAAAAACCCCCGCCTGTATAAGTATTACAATCATGGGGGGGCACCGTACGGGGGGCACAGCGCCCCTTTTCCAGAGGAATCTTAAGACAGTATCCCTATTATCCAGAATATAAAACACTTCAAGGCCCCAGTGGAAATAAATAAATTTGTGGACTTTTTTTTGGGGGTTTTCCCCAGGGAATTTTACACAATCTGTGATAATTATAAATGTGCCTTTTAAAATTATTGTACAGCATATCACATATCTGGTTTTTAAAATTAAAAAATATATATATATATATTT
>WNWK01015334.1:0-48188 GCA_009830355.1 Cherax destructor | reverse complement strand
TCTGCACTACTCAAGGTGAATACTAGGTCCAGTTTTGTGGTTCATCCTCTCGTCTCTCTTTTGGTAGTGCCCCTTACGTGTTGGTGCTGAATTTTTCCAGTACCACCCCCATCATCTAGCCCCCCCGTTTCTTGGCCCCATTGGCCCCAAGTTCTCCCAATCGATTTTCTTGTGGTTGAACACCCGATCAGTAGCTTTGCCCTGCTGCTACCCCTTCTGGCCACTTCAGCCAGTTTTCAACCATCGCTCTATTACTCTCATATACTTTGCCTTGGCCCCCTGCTGTTCTGTGGTGGGTTTCACCCTGCAATTACCACCTTGGGACCTCCAGACTGATGCGTTCCTACTATGAAACCTTGTTTTCCCTGTCTCCTCTCCCAGCTCAAAAAATCCCATGGGTTTTTTGATCAGCAGTCCCTCCTCCACCCCTCTTTTCCCCTTTGTTTTTCCTCAGGTCTGATATCCCTTTGGGAAAGATGGCATCTGTCATCATACCTGTGAGCTTGGTTTCGGGAGAGCTATTATGCCCTGATGCCTTTTTGACTCTTTCGTTCCCTCCTCCCTTTTTGTTATTCCATCGGGTTGGTGTACCATCCTTCTTTTTCCCTCTCCAACATGTGTTTTGGGGGGGTTTTCGGGGGGGGGACCGGGCGGTGTCTGGGGGATTCTATGGTGGGTGTTGGGTGGGGCTGCGAGTATGTATGTGTGTGTGTTGTGTTGTGTGTGTGTGTTGTGTGTATGTTTTATGTGTTTGTGTATGTGTTGTGTGTGTGTGTGTGTGTGTGTTTTGTATGTTGTGTGTTGTTGTGTGTGTGTGTGTGTGTGTGTGTGTGTGTGTGTGTGTGTAAAGATGTAAATATTTTTCATATTATGTCCTTGTATGTATTGATAAAGCCACTTGCTGGCATAACACCTAAAAATAAAGATACTCAGATGTTGCACATGTTTCTAATTCTTTACTTGTTAATGGGAAGATATAACCCTCGTGGAGACAAACAAAAACAGGAAAATAAAAGTTAGCATATTGCGTCTTGCCTCTGAGATCGTCTTCACACGACGAGAACTTGTGTGCTGGAAAACATTGTTTGGTAAACTTTTAGAAGGCTGTTAATTAAGCTTTGTTGTGAAGACGATCACATTCGCATGGAAGATTTTCTAAATATGTGCACAAGATAGTCGGGAGGAGTGAGATGACGCTGATAGTTGTGCAAGTTATTGACGTTACTGAAGAACTGATAACACTGTAATGACTGGTGCTGCTATAATGACACCGACTTTGGCACACCCATTGCACTGCCACCAGTGTTGGCACTGCTGTAACACTACTGCCGATTTTGGCACTTATATAATCTCTTTAAGTATTCGGAAGTGAGTAAAAGTTCTCAGATCTCATCATATGGTTCAAGCTGCCAGATAAAAGTATTCGTTTTTATATCGTTATTTTGGTTAATAAAACGTAACACATAGGTTAATATTTTTTTAACACGTCGGCCGTTTCCCACCAAGGCAGGGTGACCCAAAAAGAAGAAACACTTCTATCATCATTCACTCCATCACTGTCTTTCCGGTGGCGTACCTACACTACAGTTAAAAACTACAACAAATCAAGACCACTCTTTCACAGCGCAAGAACTGTTCTTCCCACCTCCTGGACTCGAATCCGGTTAACCGGTTTCCTGAATCCCTTCAGAAGTGTTACTTTCTACACTCCAACAACACATCAAGTCATAAAAACATTTGTCTCCACTCTTTCCAATCTAACACGCTCACGCAGTTGCTGGAAGTCCTTGCAACTCAGACACAAACCTCCTTTTCAAGGACGACCCCTACCTCGCCCTCCTTCCACTATAGATTTAAAGGCCCTCCAAGTCATACTATCTAGTCATACTTTCTAAATGTCTAAACCACCGCAACAACCCTTCTTCTGCTCTCTGGATAATATTTTCGAAACCCCGCACCTCCTTCTAATTTCCAAGCTATGGATTCTCTGAATTATATTCACACCACACATTGCCTCGATCCCTTCGACTTGCCGCCCCTATTCTCGCCGAACACAGGTGTATTTGTGGCAGTGAAGCAGCAGACCGATTCGGGTACCATGGTCTTGCAAGACATGAAGAGGTTAATAACATTATCAAGAGGAGCCTCACAACAGCCGGATGCCCAGCAGTAAGGGAGCCACCCCAACTATGCAGATCTGATGGCAGCCAAAAGCGTCCAGATGGTATCACCCTTCAAGCCTGGACAGACGGCAAGCAGGTGGTGTGGGACTACACATGTGCATCTACCTTGGCTGATACCTAACTCCAATACACCAGGGAGGAAGGAGGGGCAGCTGCCACCTTCAGAGAGTCCCAGAAGTCGAGAAAATATGGAGAACTTGCCCATCATTATATGTTTGTTCCTTATAGGCTCAGAGACCCTTGGCTCATGGGGAAAGAGTGCATCTAAGTTCCTCAAGGAGCTGGGCAAAATACTCAACAGGGTAACTAGGGATCCCAGGGCAGCTAGTTTTCTGTTCCAGCTACTTAGCGCTGCTGTTCAGAGGGGTAATGCATGCTGTATTTTGGGCACGCGCCCCAGCTCGGAAGAGCTGGATGAGATTTTCGCATTATAATCAGTGACAAAGATGTAACAATATGTACTAGACATGTATCTCTCACACCTCCTGTAATGAATATGCCATCTTTATATCAACAATGTATCTCTTAAATCTTTTGTACCATATTATGTAATAAAATATACCTATTGGTAAAAAAAAAAAGAATGAAAAGATGGGGTGGTAGGGGAAGTGGAATATTCAAATGGCTTCAGGAAAACATCCAAATATTCTTCCTTGAAGCCTTTTTATCCACTTCTCCGAGGCTATGAAGGCAAATTAACCAGTTTTACCTATTAGGCATATATATATTTTTTTTTTTTTTTTTTATTAACACATCAGCCGATTCCCACCAAGGCAGGGTGGCCCGAAAAAGAAAAACTTTCATCATCATTCACTCCATCACTGTCTTGCCAGAAGGGTGCTTTACACTACAGTTATAAAACTGCAACATTAACACCCCTCCTTCAGAGTGCCGGCACTGTACTTCCCATCTCCAGAACTCAAGTCCGGCCTGCCGGTTTCCTGAATCCCTTCATAAATGTTACTTTGCTCACACTCCAACAGCACGTCAAGTATTAAAACCATATGCCTCCATTCACTCTATCAAATACGCTCACACATGCTTGCTGGAAGTCCAAGCCCCTCGCACACAAAACTTCCTTTACCCCTCCCTCCAACCTTTCCTAGGCCGACCCCTACCCCTCCTTCCCTCCACTACAGATTTATACACTCGAAGTCACTCTGTCTCGTTCCATTTCTCTACATGTCCAAACCACCTCAACAACCCCTCCTCAGCTCTCTGGACAATCGTTTTGGTAATCCGCACCTCCTCCTAATTTCCAAACTCCGAATTCTCTGCATTATATTCACACCACACATTGACCTCAGACATGACATCTCCACTGCCTCCAGCCTTCTCCTCGTTGCAACATTCATCACCCATGCTTCACACCCATATAAGAGCATTGGTATAACTATACTCTCATACATTCCCTCTTTACTTCCATGGACAAGGTTCTTTGTCTCCACAGACTCCGAAGTGCTCCACTCACCCTTTTCCCCTCATCAATTCTATGATTCACCTCATCCTTCATAGACCCATCCGCCGACATGTCCACTCCCAAATATCTGAATACATTCACCTCCTCCATACTCTCTCCCTCCAATCTGATATCCAATCTTTTGTCACCTATTCTTTTTGTTATCCTCATCACCTTACTCTTTCCTATATTCACTTTCAATTTTCTTCTTTTACACACCCTACCAAATTCATCCACCAACCTCTGCAACTTCTCTTCAGAATCTCCCAAAGCACAGTGTCATCAGCAAAAAGCAACTGTGACAACTCCCACTTTGTATTTGCTTCTTATCTTTTAGCCCAACACCTCTTGCCAAGACCCTCGCATTCACTTCTCTTACAACCCCATCTATAAATATAATGAACAACCACGGTGACATCACACATCCTTGTCTAAGGCCCACTTTTACTGGGAAATAGTCCCCTTCCCTCCTACACACTCTAACTTGAGCCTCACTATCCTCATAAAACTCTTCACTGCTTTCAGTAACCTTCCTCCTATTCCATACACCTGCAACATCTGCCACATTGCCCCCTATCTACCCTATCATACGCCTTTTCCAAATCCATAAATGCCACAAAACATCTTTACCCTTATCCAAATACTGTTCACCTATATGTTTCACTGTAAACACTTGGTCTACACACCCCTACCTTTCCTAAAGCCCCTTGTTCATCTGCTATCCTGCTTTCTGTTTTACTCTTAATTCTTTCAATAATAACTCTACCATACACTTTACCAGGTACACTCAACAGACTTATTCCCCTATAATTTTTGCACTCTCTTTGTCCCCTTTGCCTTTATACAAAGGAACAATACACGCTCTCTGCCAATCCTAGGTACCTTACCTCTTCCATACATTTATTAAATAATAGCACCAACCACTCCAAAATTATATCCCCACCTGCTTTTAACATTTCTATCTTTATCCCATCAATCCCAGCTGCCTTACCCCTTTCATTCTACCCACTGCCTCACGAACTTCCCTACACCCACAACTGGCTCTTCCACACTCCTACAAGATGTTATTCCTCCTTGCCCTACACACGAAATCACAGCTTCCTGTCTTCATCAACATTTAACAAATCCTCAAAATATTCTCTCCATTTTCCCCTGATACCTCTAACTCTCCATTTAATAACTCTCCTCTCCTATTTTTAACTGTCAAATCCATTTGTTCTCTAGGCTTCCTCAACTTATTAATCTCATTCCAAACTTTTTCTTATTTTCAACAAAATTTGCTGATAACATCTCACCCACTTCTCATCTGCTCTCTTTTACATTGCTTCACCACTCTTTTAACCTCTCTTTTCTCTCCATATACTCTTCCTCCTTGCATCACTTCTACTTTGTAAAACCTCTCATATGCTAACTTTTTCTCCTTACTACTCTCTTTACATCATCATTCCACCAATCGCTCCTCTTCCCTCCCGCACCCACTGCCTGTAACCACAAACTCTGCTGAACACTCTAACACTACATTTTTAAATCTACCCCATACATTTTCGACCCCATTGCCTACACTCTCACTAGCCCATCTATCCTCCAATAGTTGTTTATATCTTACCCTAACTGCCTCCTCTTTTAGTTTATAAACCTTCACCTCTCTTTACTTACTGATTCTATTTTCCTTGTATCCCATCTACCTTTTACTCCCACTGTAGCTATAACTAAAAAGTGATCTGATATATCTGTGGCCCCTCTATAAACATGTACATCCTGAAGTCTACTCAACAGTCTTTTATCTACCAATACATAGTCCAACAAACTACTGTCATTACGCCCTACATCATATCTTGTATACTTATTTATCCTCTTTTCTAAAATATGTATTACCTATAACTAAACCCCTTTCTATACAAAGTTCAATCAAAGGGCTCCCATTATCATTTACACCTGGCACCCCAAACTTACCTACTACACCCTCTCTGCATGTTTCTCCCACTTTAGCATTTAGGTCCCCTACCACAATTACTTCTCATTTGGTTCAAAAGTTCCTATACATTCGCTTAACATCTCCCAAAATCTCTCTCTCTCCTCTACACTCTCTCTTCTCCAGGTGCATACACGCTTATTATGACCCACTTTTCGCATCCGACCCTTATTTTAATCCACATAATCCTCGAATTTACACATTTATATTCCCTTTTTTCCTTCCATAACTGATCCTTCAACATTATTGCTACCCTTCCTTAGCTCTAACTCTCTCAGATACTCCTGACTTAATCCCATTTATTTCTCCCCACTGAAACTCGCCTACCCCCTTCAGCTTTGTTTCGCTTAGGGCCAGGACATCCAACTTCTTTTCATTCATAACATCGGCAATCATCTCTTTCTTATCATCCGCACTACATCCACGCACATTCAGACAACCCAGTTTTATAATATATATATATATATATATATATATATATATATATATATATATATTTTTTTGTAGATGAATGGGTCAGAGAACCGACAAGTTGATAAATTAGACACATATGCAACACTTGGGTATCTTTATTGAGGAAACGTTTCGCCACACAGTGGCTTCATCAGTCTATATATATATATGTATAATATATGTATAATATATGTATAAATATATATATATATATTATATATATATATATATATATATATATATATATATATATATATATAAAATATATAATATATGTATATATATATATATATATATATATATATATATATATATATATATATATATATATATATATATATATATATATATATAATATATATATATAATATATGTATATATATATATATATATATATATATAATATATATATATATATATATATATATATATATATATATATATAATATATATATAAATATATATATATATATATATATATATATATATATATATATATATATATATATATATATATATATATATATATATATATATATATATATATATATAGAGCTAAAGAAGGAGTAATAATGTTGAATAATCAGTTATGGCAGGTAAAGAAGGAATATAAATGTATAAATTCAAGGATTATGTGGAGTAAAATAAAGGTTGAATGTGAAAAGTGGGTTATAGTAAGTGTTTATGCACCTGGAGAAGAGAGAAGTGTAGAGGAGAGAGAGAGATTTTGGGAAATGTTGAGTGAGTGTGTGGGGAGTTTTGAACCAAGTGAGAGAGTAATTGTGGTTGGGGATCTTAATGCTAAAGGGTAAAATGTTGTGGATGGAGTAGTAGGTAAATTTGGGGTGCCAGGGTAAATGTAAATGGGGAACCATTACTTGAGCTATGTGTAGAAAGAGGTTTGGTAATAAGTAATACATATTTTATGAAAAAGAGGATAAATAAATATACATGGTATGATATAGCACGTAAGGAAAGTAGTTTGTTGGATTATGTATTGGTGGATAAAAGGTTGATGAGTAGGCTTCAGGATGTACATGTTTATAGAGGGGCAACGGATATATCAGATCATTATTTGGTTGTAGCTACAGTTAGAGTAAAAGGTAGATGGGACAAAAGAAAATGGCAACAGCAAGTAAGAGAGAGGTAAAAGTGTATAAACTAAGGGAGGAGGAAGTTAGGGTGAGATATAAGCAACTATTAGGAAAGGTGGGCTAGTGCAAGTAGGAGTAGTGGGGATTGAAGAGAGTTGGGATAGTTTTAAAAATGCAGTATTAGAATGTGGGGCAGAAGTTTGTGGCTATAGGAGAGTGGGTGCAGGAGGAAAGAGGAGTGAGTGCTGGAATGAAGAAGTAAAGGGTGTGATAAAAGAGAAAAAGGTAGCTTATGAGAGGTTTTTACAAAACAGAAGTGTTAATAGAAGAGCAGAGTATATGGAGAGTAAAGGAAAGGTGAAGAGAGTGGTGAGAGAGTGCAAAAGAAGAGCGAATGAAAGAATGGGAGAGGCTCTGTCAAGAAATTTTGCTGAAAACAAGAAAAATTTTTGGAGTGAGATAAACAAGGTAAGAAAGCCTAGGGAACGAATGGATTTGTTAGTTAAAAACAGAGTAGGGGAGTTAGTAGATGGGGAGCTGGAGGTATTGGGTAGATGGCGGGAATATTTTGAGGAACTTTTAAATGTCGATGAAAAGAGGGAGGCGGTAATTTCATGTACTGGTCAGGGAGGTACAACATCGTTTAGGAGTGAAGAAGAGCAGGATGTGAGTGTGGGGAAGGTGCGTGAGGCATTACGTAGAATGAAAGGGGTAAAGCAGCTGGAATTGACGGAATCATGACAGAAATGTTAAAAGCAGGGGGATATAGTGCTGGAGTGGTTGGTATTTTTGTTTAATAAATGTATGAAAGAGGGAAGGTACCTAGGGATTGGCAGAGAGCATGTATAGTTCCTTTATATAAAGGGAAGGGGGATAAAAGAGAGTGTAAAAATTATAGGGGGAAAAAGTTTACTGAGTATACCAGGTAAAGTGCATGGCAGGGTTATTATTGAAAGAATTAGAGGTAAGACAGAGAGTAGGATTGCAGATGAGCAAGGAGGCTTTAGAGTGGGTAAGGGATGTGTAGATCAAGTGTTTACAGTGAAGCATATATGTGAACAGTATTTAGATAAAGGTAGAGAAGTTTTTATTGCATTTATGGATTTAGAAAAGGCATATGATAGAGTGGATAGGGGAGCAATGTGGCAAATGTTGCAAGTGTATGGAATAGGTAGTAAGTTACTGAAGGCTGTAAAGAGTTTTTATGAGGATAGTGAGGCTCAGGTTAGGGTGTGTAGAGAGGGAGATTACTTCCCGGTAAAAGTAGGTCTTAGACAGGGATGTGTAATGTCACCATGGTTGTTTAATATATTTATAGATGGGGTTGTAAAGAAGTAAATGCTAGGGTGTTGGGGAGAGGGGTGGGATTAAATTATGGAGAATTAAATGCAAAAGGGGAGTTGACACAGTTACTTTTGCTGATGATACTGTGCTTATGGGAAGATTCTAAAGAAAAGTTGCAAAGGTTAGTGGACGAGTTTGGGAGAGTGTGTAAAGGTAGAAAGTTAAAAGTGAACATAGATAAGAGTAAGGTGATGAGGGTATCAAACGATTTAAATAAAGAAAATGGGATATCACATTGGAGAGAGGGATTATGGAAGAAGTAAATGTTTTCAGATATTTGGGAGTTGACGTGTCAGCGGATGGGTTTATGAAGGATGAGGTTAACCATAGAATTGATGAAGGAAAAAAGGTGAGTGGTGCATTGAGGTATCTGTGGAGACAAAAAACGTTATCCATGGAGGCAAAGAAGGGAATGTACGAAAGTATAGTGGTACCAACACTCTTATATGGGTGTGAAGCATGGATTGCAAATGCTGCAGCGAGGAGGAGGCTGGAGGCAGTGGAGATGTCCTGTCTAAGGGCAATGTGTGGTGTAAATATTATGCAGAAAATTCGGAATGTGGAAATTAGGAGGTGTGGATTTACTAAAAGTATTTGTCAGAGGGCTGAATAGGGGTTGTTGAGGTGGTTTGGTCATTTAGAGAGAATGGATCAAAGTAGAATGACTTGGAGAGCGTATAAATCTGTAGGGGAAGGAAGGCGGGGTAGGGGTCGTCCTAGAAAAGGTTGGAGGGAAGGGGTAAAGGAGGTTTTGTGGGCGAGGGGCTTGGACTTCCAGCAAGCATGTGTGAGCGTGTTAGATAGGAGTGAATGGAGACGAATGGTTTTTGGGACATGACGATCTGTTGGAGTGTGAGCAGGGTAACATTTTGTGAAGGGATTCAGGGAAACCAGTTAATTGATTTAGTTGGACTTGAGTCCTGGAAATGGGAAGTACAATGCCTGCACTTTAAAGGAGGGGTCTGAGATAGTGACAGCTGGGAGGGACTTTTCTCAGCTGTCGTATCTGAGCTCCTCTGCAAAGACAGTGAATATGTATGAGTGTGGTGAAAGTGTTGAATGATGATGAAAGTATTTTCTTTTGGGGATTTTCTTTCTTTTTGGGTCACCCTGCCTCGGTGGGAGACGGCCGACTTGTTGAAAAAAAAAAAAAAATATATATATATATATATATATATATATATATATATATATATATATATATATATATATATATATATTCATATATATATATATATATTCATATATATATATATATATATATATATATATATATATATATATATATATATATATATATGTCGTGCCGATTAGGTAAAACTGGTCAATTAGCAAGAACTCATCTAAAATTAAGTCCTTTCTAAAATTTTCTTATACGTTTAAAGATATATTTTTTCATTTATGTTAATGTAAGAATTTATAATTTTGTACCAAGAGAAACTTTGAAAACCTACCTAACCTTATTACAACAAGCGCAATTTAATTTAGCCTAACCCAACTAAATATATTTTAGATACGTTAACATTAATTTATTAATAAACAAACACAATGAAATATATTTTTTCGTTAGGTTCAGAATGATTTTGGCGAAATTATTGCATACACAAATTTTCACTTGTCTTATATGGCAAAAAGGGCGTTGATATTTAAGCCAAAATCGCAAGTTTTACCTAATCGGCACGACATATATATATATATATATATATATATATATATATATATATATATATATATATATATATATATATATATATATATATATATATTCATATATATATATATATATATATATATTCATATATATATATATATATATATATATATATACATATATATATATATATATATATATATATATATATATATATATATATATATATATATATATATATATATATATATATATATATATATATATATATATATTTTTTTTTTTATTATTAACACATCGGCCGAATTCCCACCAAGGCAGGGTGGCGCGAAAAAAGAGAAAAAAATCATCATCATTCACTCCATCACTATCTTGTCATGGGGGTGCTTTACACAACAGTTATAAAACTGCAACATTAACACCCCTCCTTCAGAGTGCAGACACTGTACTTCCCATCTCCAGGACTCAAGTCCGGCCTGCCGGTTTCCCTGAATCCCTTCATAAATGTTACTTTGTTCACACTTCAACAGCACGTCAAGTATTAAAAACCATTTGTCTCCATTCACCCTTATCACATACGCTCACGCATACTTGCTGGAAGTGCAAGCCCCTCGCACACAAAACCTCCTTTATCCTCTCTCTCCATCCTTTCCTAGGCCGACCCCTACCCCACCTTTCCTCCACTACAGATTTATACACTCTCGAAGTCATTATCTTTCGTTCCATTCTCTCTACATGTCCAAACCCCCTCAACAACCCCTCCTCAGCCTTCTGGATAATAGTTTTTGTAATCCCGCACCTCCTCGTAATTTCCAAAATACGAATTCTCTGCATTATATTCACACCATACATTGCAGTCTGACATGACATCTCCACTGCCTCAAACCTTCTCCTCGTTGCAACATTCATCATTCATGCTTCACACCCATATAAGAATGTTAGTATAACTATACTCTCATACATTCCCCTCTTTACTTCCACGGACAAAGTTCTATGTCTCCTCAGACTCCGAAGTTCACCACTC
Organism: Cherax destructor; assembly: GCA_009830355.1. NCBI lineage: Eukaryota > Metazoa > Arthropoda > Malacostraca > Decapoda > Parastacidae > Cherax > Cherax destructor. The sequence continues at coordinate 37,008 of WNWK01015334.1, read as the reverse complement.
ACCCTTTTCCCCTCATCAATTCTATGATTCACCACATCCTTCATAGACCCATCTGCTGACATGTCCACTTCTAAATATTTGAATACATTCACCTCCTCCATACTCTCTCCCTGCAATCTGATGTCCAATCTTTCGTCACCTAATTTTTTTGTTATACTCATCACCTTACTCTTTCCTATATTCACTTTCAATTTTCTTCTTTTACATACCCTACCAAATTCATCCACCAACCTCTGCAACTTCTCTTCAGAATCTCCCAAAAGCACAGTGTCATCAGCCAAAAGAAACTGCGACAACTCCCACTTTGATTTTGATTCTTTATGGGCTCTGGTGGTCTGGTGGCTAAAGCTCTCGCTTCACACGGCGAGGGCCTGGGTTCGATTCCCAGCCAGGGCAGAAACATTGGGCGTGTTTCTTTACACCTGTTGTCTATGTTCCCCATCAGTAAAATGGGTAACTGGGTGTTAGTCGACTGGTGTGAGTCGTATCCTGGGACACTGACCTAATCTGCCCGAAATGCTCAGCATAACAAGGGACTTTCTATATAGTAGTATGTCACTGATGTCAGCTACGCCTGTATACCATGTACATGTACTTGTAGAAAATAAAGATATTATTATTATTATTATTATTATCTTTTAACCCCACACCTCTTGCCAAGACCCTCGCATTCACTTCTCTTACAACCCCATCTATAAATATATTGAACAACCATGGTGACATCACACATCCTTGTCTAAGGCCCACTTTTACTGGGAAATAGTCCCCCATCCTCCTACACACTCTAACCTGAGCCTCACTATCCTCATAAAAACTATTCACTGCTTTCAGTAACCTACCTCCTATTCCATACACCTGCAACATCTGCCACATTGCCCCCCTATCCACCCTATCATACACCTTTTCCAAATCCATAAATTCCACAAAAAAATCTTCACCCTTATCTAAATACTGTTCACCTATATGTTTCACTGTAAACACTTGGTCTACACACCCCCTACCTTTCCTAAAGCCTCCTTGTTCATCTGCTATCATACTTTCCGTCTTGCTCTTAATTCTTTCAATAATAACTCTACCATACACTTTACCAGGTATACTCAACAGACTTACTCCTCTATAATTTTTGCACTCTCTTTTGTCCCCTTTGCTAATTGACCAGTTTTACCTATTCGGCACGACACACACACACACACACACACACACACACACACACACACATACACACACACACACACACACACATATATATATATATATATGTCGTGCCGATTAGGTAAAACTTGCGATTTTGGCTTAAATAGCAACACTCACCTTGCCATATAAGACAAGTGAAAATTTGTGTATGCAATAATTTCGCCAAAATCATTCTGAACATAACGAAAAAAATATATTTCATTGTGTTTGTTTATTATTAAATTTAAGTTAACGTATCTAAAATATATTTAGTAGGGTTAGGCTAAATTAAATTGCGCTTGTTGTAATAAGGTTAGGTAGGTTTTCAAAGTTTCTCTTGGTTCAAAATTATAAATTTTTACATTAACATAAATTAAAAAAATATATCTTTAAACGTATAAGATAAATTTTTAGAAAGGACTTAATTTTAAATGAGTTCTTGCTAATTGACCAGTTTTACCTAATCGGCACGACATATATATATATATATATATATATATATATATATATATATATATAAAAAAAAAACACTATGAAAAAATAGCGATATTCCAAGTGCTTTCGTGACTTCTCACATTATCAATGAACTATAAAACACAAAACATTAACAAAATGGCATATAAAGGGACAAGACTACACCTCACAATCACGTCACTATAACAAAGACCGCACCTCACAGTCGAGTGACAGCATGACAGATGTTTTGTGCTTTATAGTTCCATGATAATGTGAGAAGTCACGAAAGCTCTTGGAATTTCGCAATTTTTTCATAGGAGTTGTTTTGCATATTGTGATATCACCTGTTTACTGTGATCTTATTGCATATATATATATATATATATATATATATATATATATATATATATATATATATATATATATATATATATATATATATATATATACACACTCTATTTTCCTTTATTTTTTCCCATGTAGATTAAGGGATGCAGTATTCACTCTGCATTTCTTCTCGATCTAGGTTAAGCAACTTAGAGAAGCAGCTTAACTCTTTCCTTGGTCCTGGCAGTAATGAGGATCTGTCTTCGTCATCGACAACTTTCTTTGCCAGTAGTGAGATTTTCAGATTCATTAACAGCTTCTAAATTCTCATGAAAGGTTTTACCAGGCACGCACTTAAAACTTTGACTGTCTTATCCGCTGATTCTCCTAGTCCACCAAATAGATCCGCTTAATTAGTTCTTTCTCTCTCTATCTCCCTTCCTCCGTACCTGCCTGCCGGTTTTGCATCTGGAGCCATCAGCTGAAAGTGGATGTTCTGATGGCGCTAGACATTTTGAAGGTGCTCTACCACACTACCAAGGCAGATGTGCGAACGCGAACTATACTCCGCCTGCTTGCTGCCTTGTGCCTTTCGTGGTTGGGAAATCGCTGCCAGATATACTACTTAGCCGGCCCTTTCCAGCTTGGCTTGCTAGATCCTTTCCATCAGTAGATACGTCTTTGCATGGAGACTTTCTTTATTAAGAGTATCCATATAATGTCTGGTAAGTTTCTCCTGCATCTCCTGTGCGAGGAAATGGACTTGAGCTACGTCTTTCAGGTTCAACATACATATAGCAACCAGTTCTTAATGATCATGGAGTTCCATGAGTCTGGGTCTGGGGCAGAGTGCATGGACATGTTGTCTATGGCTTTTTCGAAGATGTTGTGTATGTGTTTGTTGACAAGATTTTAAGTTAAGGAGGAATTCAATTACATTGTCAACATTTAGTTCGATTAAAAGCTCAATGAACTCAAAATCATATTGAGCATTTCACTCATTTCTTAGGCATCTTCCGTGCAAGTTCCATCTTTTTTGAGCAAGTGCCAGATACTGGAAGTGGTTTTAGCCCTGGATTTTGCATATAAGAAGAAGTATATTAAATTTCTTTGAATTTCAATAATTGTTTTTAGCAATTTATGAAATTAAAATTAAAATGAGGTTCCAGTTATAATGAAATGACTAGAATACCGAAAAATTGTGGAAAGACCTAGTGAATCTAAATTGTCAGTGGAACGACTCAAGGATAGTGATTAAACATAAGGGAAATGTTTTTAAACTAAAATGTGGCATCGAGTGCGAGAAGTACCATGTGTCTGGGTTACTGTGTTACAGCCATACGTCTGGCAGCGCTTCCAGGCAACGACAAAGGCCCACCATATACCACAATAACCCAATCTTAGTAAGAAAACATGCGCTTGCGTATGTCTGTGTGATGTTATACACCATAAATGTTTTTGATGAATAGTAAGTCTCCGTATTAAATACATTCCATATACAGTGGATACACGAAAGGGTGTATAAATCTTGTGGAATTATTATCTATAAGAGCCCAAAATCTAGGATGTAAGAGGTGCTAGAGACCACCATTTCCTCAACACTCTATAGAAGCTGCCAGCAGTCACCAGCTCACCAAACGCAAGTCAAATAATAATAATAATGATAATAATAATATAATCTATACAAATTATAGAAATGAAGCTACATTATTAGCAACATATACAGATAATACATAAAATACGTGAATACAAAAGACTATGTTGGTATAAATACTACAGTATTTATACCAACATTTAAAACAAAATACTTTTATAGTAGGCTTACCTAACAAGCCTACTCAGATCTATTCAAGTGTACCATGAAGAAAGATTATTATATGATATTGAAACTATAATTAATGAGATCCATTTATATCAATCTATAGTATATACACCATATATATCAAAATACCGTATATATATACCAACATATAAAACAAAATATTTTTTTATAGCAAGCTTATCCTAGCCAGCCTACCCAGAAGGACTGCTCAGACACTGAAAACTAAATACTTTTTGTGGTCCTTTACACTAGCTAGATAGGAGAGTTGTCAAGTATGCCATGAGTTGTAAATGACCATCCTAAAATTCTTTGTAGTCAGCAAGAAGAGTAACAGATGAAATCATGCTTGGATTACATGCAGTCTCTGTGGTAAATGGTCCCTGGGTCATGCAGGAACTTTAAAGCAGCAACCGCTATTGATATAAAATAAAAATAAAATGTTTTTGGGAGAAAATTACATCTATATTAAAAGACATGAACACCAACAAAATATCCTTCTTAGAAAACATGATAGCCTTGTATAACAGCTAGGAAAATAAAATGGGTGGGTCAGATTGGGCTGTCTTTCAGGACAGTGCTCCAGAGGGTATCCTGGAGGACAGTGCACCAGAAGAGGCTGGTGTAGCCCGGGACGACAGTGCACCAGATGGGGATGTTGTTGTCCTGGAGGACAGTGCACCAAATTGTGATAGTGACCCTGGTGATGAAACAGGTAAAGACAACATTATACAATTTCCAGAGGTACAAAGTAGAAATACTGCAGGAGATGGAGCAAAAGTGTTAACACATTACCAATAAAAACTGGTGGAAACACTGATGTCCATACAGGGGATGTAGGTAGAGGGGAAACAGAAAAAAAGTGCACCAGTAGAGAATGCAGCCACAAAAAAACCTGGCAAACAAAAATCCAATCTATGCAAATTCTGTGCCTTGGAAATCTGCAGGCATGGTATATCTGGAAAAACAGGTGGGACATGAACTTTCGACCATTCCAAAAAATACCACACGCACATGATAACAGGAGGGTGCAGCTCTTCTTCTTGTAATTTATTTCACCCTGAAATGTGTCACTCATCAGTCCATGAAAGAAAAGGCACCAGGGTCTCTTGGCAACTGCAAGCACTGGGAATTGCAAGCTCTACACCAGGGATTCTCAACTTTGCCTCCATCATTAACCCCCTCGACTTAATGTATTTCTCCATTTACCCCCTTACTTCCATACAAAAAAAATTATCGCCATCATAAAGAGACAGAAAAACAAGAAGGTCAGAAAAAATAAATTATTCAGGTCTTGCACAAAAATATTTACCCCTTGCCATGTAATTTTTTACCCCAAGGGGTAAATTTACCCCTGAGAATAACTGCTCTACACCATGTCTCCTCAGTGATTACCTTCATGGTAGATATCTAAGGGTAGTTCTCAATGGAACAGAATCAGCAAGACATCCTATTTTGGCAAGTGTTCCACAAGGAAGTGTGCTTGGGTCATTGTTATGGAATGTCTACTTCAATGACCTTCTTCATCTCATCCCAGAATCCCATGCATATGCAGACGACTGTACTCTGACATTTACTTATCCATGAGAAGAAATGCCAACTGCTCTAAGCTACATCAATCACCAGCTAAGAGCTATATCAGCTTGGGGAAACCGATGCAGGTAACATTTGCTCCTGAGAAAACACAAATGATGGTCTCTAGGCACCATGATGGTAATGCCGGATCAGTAGTAAGTATGAATGGGAGAGTGTTGGTACCTGGGGAAGAAGTTGATGTCCTTGCGGTGAAATTTGACTCCAAACTGACCATGAAGAACCACGTTGTGAATCTTACAAACAAGGCAGCCAGGAAGCTTACAGCACTTCGACGTATCTTGCATCTGCTTGACAGTAGGGGTTGCAAGATTCTGTGTGAGGCACAAGTACGCTCACACCTTGAATATGCTCCACTTTCTTGGTTTTTGTGCCCCCCATCTCATATGCGACTGCTTGACAGAGTAAGGAACAGATCAAGACGTCTCATCTCTCACCTGGACCCATCTTGGATAGATCTGTCATTTTAGCAGAGCCTTTAACACAGGAGGGATGTGGGTGGCCTTACTGTTATGTACCAGGCCAACATTGTCAAAGTACCACAATTGGCTCCACTTCGAGGACAGCGAGAAGCAAGTTTCTATACCACAAGACGGCCAGAAAGCAGCAACTTCACAATGGCTGTACCCTCCTCCAGAACATCATTCCATCTGAAATCATTTATCCCCAGGATGACTCGAGTCTGGAACACATTGGTACAGCATAATGATATCAACGAGATAAAGTCAGTTGATCAAATGAAAATGCTGGCCCACACATGGCTCCAACTTCATCCTGTTCCCTACTTGTATGTTTCATAACAATAAAAATGCTTTCAAATGAGCTGATATAGGTAACAGCTCTTAGCTTGTCAATAAAGTTAGGAATCCTTAACTTGTCAGTAGCTTGTCAATAATGCTAAGGATCCTTAACTTAGCCTTGTCGAATCCTGTGTAAAAAAAAAAAAGTATACTGTCAGGCACATCATCTAAAGGGGACAAGAAGACACAGATCACTCTGACCATGGGAAACAAAAGAGGGGAGCCAAAACTTCTCCAGAGAAGGAGGATTTTTTAGTGCCAGGAAGGAAAAAAACTGCCAATAAATGACAGAAATCCTACACCAACTGAAAACAATTCTGGAGTACAGGCACAGCCATTGGTCTCCACTACAGAACAACAGATATTAATGTCAGCAAACAAAGCCCCCATGAATTCTATCAATATAACAGCATTTATCTTTGCAAACATACAGGGTCTACAGTCATCAACAAACATCAAAATATCTAACATCAAATGACTGCTCATGGAGTCAAATGAAATATTTGCATTTGAGAATGAAATATGGATCCCAGGTTATAACCTATTCAGATGCGACAGACTAAACAGGCAGCAAGGGGGATGGGGATTGGCCTGTATGTCACATAGTTGTTCATTTACTCAGAACTACTAAACACCTCAAATGATGTAGTTGAAGTCTTGGCAGTAAAGATAGAAAACCAAAACCTTGTCACTGTGATTGTTTACGAGACTCCGGATGCAACTTCCCAGCAATTCCAGGAACAGCTTTTGAAAATTGACCACTGTCTTGAAAATCTCCCTACTCCTGCCCCAAACATTTTGTTACTGGGAGATTTTAACTTGAGACACCTAAAATGGAGGAGTGTAGCAAATAATATTTTAGCAGAGATCACCCCAGGAGGCAGCTCAGATGAAAATTTACACACATACGAGCTATTAAATCTCTGCACCAAATTCACCTTAAACCAACAAGTAATAGAGCCTAGAAGACTAGAAAATACGCTGGACCTCATCTTCACTAACAACAACGATCTGATACGTAATATAACCATATTAAGAAAAGTACACGCAGATCACAACATAATAGAGGTACAGACATGTAAGCACAGGGCTCCTGACCAGCAAAATGTGTTCAGCTATGAGGGTGCCTTCACAAAATTCAACTTCATTAACAAAAACATACAATGGGAACAAGTCCACCATGTCCTAAATGAAACAAGCTGAGAAGATATCCGAAACAATACGGATCCGAAACTTTGCCTAGAAAAAAATAACTCTGTGGCACTTGAGGTCTGCTCAAGGCTCATTCCATTAGGAAAGAGAAAGAGAAGATTATTTTCTTAACACATAGGCCGTTTCCCACCAAGGCAGGGTGGCCCAACAAAGAAAAACTTTCATCATCATTCACTCCATTACTGTCTTGCCAGAGGCGTGCTTACACTACAGCTACAAAACTGGAACATTAACACCCCTCCTTCAGAAAGAGAAGATGTAAACTAAAAAGAGTGAGACGCTTCCTATACAGGTGAAGGCGAAGAATCACAGAGCTGCGTAGAGGGGCAAGTATATCTGAAATACGAAGTCAAGCACTGGTCAGAAAAATATAAAATATCGAACTTAATCTTAAAGAATCTTACAGGAGACATGAATCTGAGGAAGAACTTAAAGCTATAAGGGAAACTGAAAGAAACCCAAAATACTTCTTTTCGTATGCCAAATCTAAGGAAAAACAACATCCAGTATTGGACCCCTGCTTAGACGAGATGGGACCTACACGGATATCAGCAAAGAAATGAGTGAGAAACTAAAGTCCTAATACAACTCAGTGTTCAGCGAGCCGTTAACCAGACTAAGGGTCGACAATCTAAATTAATTTTTTTTGACCGAGACCCAAACAAGACTTCGAAAAGGCAATTAATAACATGCCCACGCACTCTGCCCTAGGCCCGGACTCGTGGAACTCTGTGTTCATGAAGAACTGCAAGCAGTCCTTGTCATGTCCCTTCAGCATTCTATGGAGAGGGAGCATGGACACAGGGGTCATCCCACACTCACTAAAAACAACAGATATAGCAACACTCCACAAAGGTGGCAGTAAAGCAATTGGAAAGAACTGCGGACTGATAGTGCTAAAATCCCACATCATAAAAGTCTTTGAAAGGGTCTTAGAAGCAAGATCGCCAACCCATCATTTATAAAACACGGGGTTAGAGCAGGTCGCTCCTGCCTGTACCAGATACAGGACCACTGTGACAAGGTCCTGGATGCTTTAGAGCATACACAAAATGCAGATGTCGTATACACAGACTTTGCGAAAGCCTTCGATAAGTGCAACCACGGTGTAATGGCGTACAAAATGCGTGATAACAGAATAACAGGAAAAGTTGGTAGATGGATCTATAACTTCCTAACAAATAGAACACAAAGATTAATAGTAAACAGAGTAAAGTCTGAGGCAGCTTAGGTGAAAAGCTCTGTTCCACAAGGCACAGTACTCGTTTCCATCCTGTTCATCATCCTCATATCTGACATAGACAGAGATGCAAGTCATAGCTCCATGTCTTCTTTTGCGGATGACACCCGAATTGCCATGACATTGTCTTCCATCGAAGACACTGCAAGACTCCAAGCGGACATCAACCAAATCTTTAAATGAGCCACAGAAAACAATATGAAGTTCAATGAACAGAAATTTCAACTACTCAGATATCGAAAACTTGAGGAAATTAAAAATGTCTCAGGGTATACAACAAATTCTAACCTCACAATAGAGAGAAAAAAAAATGTGTAGGACCTGGGAGTGATAATGTCAGAGGATCTCACCTTCAAAGACCACAACAATGTATCTCCCTCATCTGCTAGAAAAAAATAATATGATGGATAACGAGAACCTTCAAAACTAGAGACGCTAAGCCATTGATAATTCTCTTCAAATTGTTTGTTTTCTCTTGGCTGGAATACTTCGGTACACTAACTGCCCCCCTCAAGGCAGACGAAATTGCTGACCTGGAGAGTGTACAGAGAGGTTTCGCGACACACTTAAGTACGATAAAGCACCTAAATTTCTGGGAGCGAGTCTTTTGCTTTCGTAGGGAGCCCAAGACTGTTCAACTACCTCCCAGCTTATATAAGGGAGATTAGCAATAGACCCCCTGGCTGTCTTCAAGAAGGCGCTGAACAGGCACCTAAAATCAGCACCTGATCAGCCGGGCTGTGGTTTATGTACAGCCAGCAGTAACAGCCTGGTTGATGAGACCCTCATCCCCCACGAGGCCTGGTCTTAGACCGGGCCGTGTGGGCGTTGACCCCCGAAACTCTCTCCAGGTATACTCCAGCTCTCTCCGTTTTTCCTGTTTTTTATATGATTCATTCAACCTGAGTTCTTGTGTTTGTCTAGTCAGTGGTTCCTTCCGCACTTCATTTAGTCAAGAATCTTTGAGAAAGTGATTTTTCGTCTTCGCCTCTAATGGGAACACATTAGTGTGACCGGTTTAAGTGGCTCATTGGTGTGATCACCTACTAAGAACACTTAAATTGGCGCATTAATATGATTACCTTTAGGGTAATCATATTAATGATTTACGTTTACTTTGTTTTATTCATACCAACTAAAACTCAAATTTTCACTTTTTTTTTTTTTTATTTGCAGTCAATGTTAGTTGCAAAAAAAAAAAAAAGATTTTTTTCTTAGAAATTCGTTAATCTCAACAGCCTTATGAAAAAAATTCACTATAATTTCTATTTAAAAAATGTTTCAATATACGTATATCCAGTTTTTCTACGTATTTTCCAGATCCTTCGTGACTTTATAGTCTTCATTTTTTAGGATTCGGGGAATCGTAATGACTCAATTGTAAACAACAGACTAAATGAGGTGGACAAGCCAGTCCTAAACCGGACAAGCCAGTCCTAAACCGGACAAGCCAGTCCTAAACCGGACAAGCCAGTCCTAAACCGGACAAGCCAGTCCTAAACCGGACAAGCCAGTCCTAAACCGGACAAGCCAGTCCTAAACCGGACAAACCAGTCCTAAACCGGACAAGCCAGTCCTAAACCGGACAAGCCAGTCCTAAACCGGACTGTTCTATGCCACCCTAATGATATTCATCCAACTATTTATAGTTTTATGCACTCTAGGAAGGTTAGTATGGGCCCCACTGTATCCATAAGTGAAAATGTCTCACAACAGCATGGTTACCGAAGGCTCTAGCAAATCCCTTCAAAGATGGAAAAGGCAAGGTACAAGGTTTAGCGCAGTGACCTGCGGACTGGGATGCCGTGGGCTCGAACCCCACACCGTTCAGTGAGTTTTCGCGGAATTACATTGAGACTGGAAGGTAGAATGGCGAAAATAAGACAACACAAAGATATTTATAGATGAGCAAAGCTCTATCACACAGCTTCGCTTAAAAGTGAGAATTGCACAGCTTATTCAAAAGAGAGTTTTATAAGTCATCTTCAAAACTCATCTCGGAGAGAAACATCTTATAAAGGCTTGTTCGATTACTTTGCGTAAGTGTCTTCTAGCTTTGCATATCTTCTCGCTCTACAGTAACTAGTGAAGCAAAAAAGTCTTAACTTTTCTTTTTTTCGGCGGAGTTTTGTTAATGAGGATCTATCTTCGTCACTGAAAGTTGCTTCTTGGCCAGGGGCAAAGTTTTTAGATCCATTAACAGCCTCTGATTTCTCATGAAAGGTTTTGCCAGGCGCTCGCTCAAAACTTTCCCTCTGTGCTCTGATATCGGCTACTCGTCCAGGTGCTCTGCAACTAAATACAATTGATATTATATTCCTCTCTCTCTCTCTCTCTCTCTCTCTCTCTCTCTCTCTCTCTCTCTCTCTCTCTCTCTCTCTCTCTCTCTCTCTCCTCTTCTCTCTCTCACTCTCTCTTTTCTCTCTCTACCTGTAGACCTGTGCGAGAACTCGTATTGAGTACTTTATAATAGAACTAGATAATATGGGTAACTGCCACAGTATTATAATTCGCCGAATTAAGGTTCTCTAACACACGATATACCGTATAACAATCAAATGTGGAACCATTGACCAATTCCAGATGACAATATTAATGATGATAAAAATGTGGAACCACTCTTCACTCTCGCTTCCGCTACACTGCAACTGGTGTTCGCCTCTCAGACAAACTTGAAAATATTGAAATACTGAAACTTGGAATAGTTTGTTCAACATATCTTTAGATATTTATGAAATCGTCCCAACACGAGCTAGTCAACCACTACACAAATAACCCGCATATAGAAGAGAGGAGTTTACGACGACGTTTCGGTCCGACTTGGACCATTTACAAAGTCACACTAACAAAAATAAGAGTGACTTTGTAAATGGTCCAAGTCGGACCGAAACGTCGTCGTAAGCTCCTCTCTTCTATATGCGGGTTATTTGTGTAGTGTTCCAGTCACGGTATTGTGCCTTTTTTTGTTAGTCAACCACTGTTACTACCTTCCCTAAATTATGAACCACGGGATGGCTCTCGTGTCCTCCCAGGCTAAACAGAATTACCCTCACCTTCATACTCTTCAGGGAACTTTATTACTATATGGGACAACATCCCTCTCATTCTAGTTAGGTTATGTTAGGCGAGAGATGAGCTGTCCTCTATTAAGTCAAGAAGTCGCAAAAGAGATGGGAGACAGACAACTCAAGAAAGTGGAACATAGTCAAGGTATGAGCATAATTGTGTCTTTGCAATCTCTACTATCGAGGAGATGCGAGATACGTCGAGGAGCTGTTAGCTTCCTGGCCACTTGTTTGCAAAATTTACAACGTGAATCTTCACAGTCAGTTTGGAGTCAAATTTCACCCCAAGGATATCAACTTCATCTCCGGGTACCAACATTCTCCCATTCATTCTTACCACTGCTTCAGTATTATCATCATGGTGCCTAGAGACCATCATCATTTGTGTTTTCTCATGAGCAAATGCGACCTGTCATCGTTTTTCCCAGGCTGATGTATCTGTAAGCTGATGATTGATGTAACTTAGAGCAGCTGACATTTCCTCTCTTGGATAAGTAAATGTCAGAGTACAGTCGTCTGCATATGCATGGGATTATGAGATGAGATGAAGGTCATTGAAGTAGACATTCCATAACAATGGCCCAAGCACTCTCTCTCTCTTTCATTGCTTAACGAGATTTTAAAAGCATCATAAAAAAATTTTGTCCTGTATTTCCTGCATTCATTTCGAATTAGGCTCTGCATTTGCTGAATTAAAATACTTTTTATTTCTGTCAATATTCTTATTTATCAACCACTGAAAGTGATTTTACATCTGAAAATATTACTGGACATCGTGAGGCTGTTACAATGCGTCGTGTAGTTGTTAAACCAAGTCTTGTAGTTACTACAGTGTGATAAATTACTATTTTACTATACCCCTTCCCCCTTTTTAATTACTGCATCAAGTATTTGACAACATCTTTTTTTTTTAAAACCCATAATACACACACTATATATATATATATATATATATATATATATATATATATATATATATATATATATATATATATATATATATATATATATATATATATATATATATATATATATATATTATATATATATATATATATATATATATATGTCGTGCCGAATAGGTAAAACAGGTCAATTAGCAAGAACTCGTTTAAAATTAAGTCCTATCTAAAATTTTCTCTTATACGTTTGAAGATATATTTTTTAATTTATGTTATTGAAAAAATAATAATTTTGTACCAAAAGAACCTTAGAAAACTTACCTAACCTTCAATAATTTAAAAAAAAAAAAACACAATGAAATCTATCTTTTCCTTTAGGTTCAGAATGATCTTTTAGAAATTATTTCACACACAAATTTTCGCTTGCCTTATTCGGCAAGAAAAGCATTGCTATTTAAACCAAAATAGCAAGTTTTACCTATTCGGCACGACATTACACACACCCACACACATATATATTAATAATTCGCAAACAGGCGAAATTATTTGCAAACATTATCTCTACGTCCACAGCAGGACTCGAACCTGCAAACTCTGCATCAGAGTACACAGTACTTTATCCACAACCCAAGACTCCAGATAACGCCTAGCCGAAGCTAGACGCCTAACCGAAGCTAGACGCCTAGCCGAAGCTAATCGATGTTTCCCCATACCCCGGAGCCCCAGGCTTGTTTTCAAAGTTATTTCATCAAATCCTGCCACATGCAGTGGACAACGAAATAAATTTGAAATGCTTAACAATTCACAAACAGGCGATATTATTTACAAACATTGTCTCTACGTCCTGGCGTTGTGGATAAAGTATTGTGTACTCTGATGCAGAGTTTGCAGGTTCAGGTCCTGCTGTGGACGTAGTGATAATGTTTGTATATATATATATATATATATATATATATATATATATATATATATATATATATATAAATATATATATATATATATATATATATATCAACAATGTGTATATATAATTTTTTATATATATATATATATATATATATATATATCAGCGAAACAAAGCTGAAGGGGTAGGCGAGTTTCAGTGGGGAGAAATAAATGGGATTAAGTCAGGAGTATCTGAGAGAGTTAGAGCTAAGGAAGGGTAGCAATAATGTTGAAGGGTCAGTTATGGAAGGAGAAGAGGGAATATAAATGTGTAAATTCAAGGATTATGTGGATTAAAATAAGGGTCGGATGCAAAAAGTGGGTCATAATAAGCGTGTATGCACCTGGAGAAGAGAGGAGTGTAGAGGAGAGAGAGAGAGATTTTGGGAGATGTTAAGCGAGTGTGTAGGAACTTTTGAACCAAGTGAGAGAGTAATCGTGGTAGGGAACCTAAATGCTAAAGTAGGAGAAACATTTAAAGAGGGTGTGGTAGGTAAGTTTGGGGTGCCAGGTGTAAATGATAATGGGAGCCCTTTGATTGAACTTTGTACAGAAAGGGGTTTAGTTATAGGTAATACATATTTTAAGAAAAAGAGGATAAATAAGTATACAATATATGATGTAGGGCGTAATGACAGTAGTTTCTTGGACTACGTATTGTAGATAAAAGACTGTTGAGTAGACTTCAGAATGTACATGTTTATAGAGGGGCCACAGATATATCAGATCACTTTTTAGTTATAGCTACAGTGGGAGTAAAAGGTAGATGGGATACAAGGAAAATAGAAGCAGTAAGTAAGAGAGAGGTGAAGGTTTATAAACTAAAAGAGGAGGCAGTTAGGGTAAGATATAATCAACTATTGGAAGATAGATGAGCTAGTGAGAGTGTAGGCAATGGGGTCGAAGATGTATAGGGTAGATTTAAAAATTTAGTGTTAGAGTGTTCAGCTGAAGTTTGTGGTTACAGGTGAGTGGGTGCGGGAGGGAAGAAGAGCGATTGGTGGAATAATGATGTAAAGAGAGTAGTAAGGGAGAAAATGTTAGCATATGAGAGGTTTTTACAAAGTAGAAGTGATGCAAGGAGGGAAGAGTATATGAAGAGAAAAAGAGAGGTTAAGAGAGTGGTGAAGCAATGTAAAAAGAGAGCAAATGAGAGACTGAGTGAGATGTTATCAACAAATTTTGTTGAAAATAAGAAAAAGTTTTTGAGTGAGATTAATAAGTTGAGGAAGCCTAGGGAACAAATGGATTTGACAGTTAAAAATAGGAGATGAGAGTTATTAAATGGAGAGTTAGAGAAATCGGGAAGAGGGAGGGAATATTTTGAGGAGTTGTTAAATGTTGATGAAGACAGGGAAGCTGTGATTTCGTGTATAGGGCAAGGAGGAATAACATCTTGTAGGAGTGTGGAAGAGCCAGTTGTGAGTGTGGGGGAAGTTCGTGAGGCAGTGGGTAGAATGAAAGGGGGTAAGGCAGCTGGGATTGATGGGATAAAGGTAGAAATGTTAAAAGCAGGCGGAGATATAGTTTTGGAGTGGTTGGTGCTATTATTTAATAAATGTATGGAAGAGGGTAAGGTCCCTAGGGATTGGCAGAGAGCGTGTATTGTTCCTTTGTATAAAGGCAAAAGGGACAAAAGAGAGTGCAAAAATTATAGGGGAATAAGTCTGTTGAGTGTACCTGGTAAAGTGTATGGTAGAGTTATTATTGAAAGAATTAAGAGTAAGACAGAAAGCAGGATAGCAGATGAACAAGGGGGCTTTAGGAAAGATAGGGGGTGTGTAGACCAAGTGTTTACAGTGAAACATATAGGTAAACAGTATTTGGATAAAGGTAAAGAAGATTTTGTGGCATTTATGGATTTGGAAAAGGCGTATGATAGGGTGGATAGGGGGGCAATGTGGCAGATGTTGCAGGTGTATGGAATAGGAGATAGGTTACTGAAAGCAATGAAGAGTTTTTATGAGGATAGTGAGGCTCAGGTTAGAGTGTGTAGGAGGAAGGGGGACTATTTCCCAGTAAAAGTGGGCCTTAGACAAGGATGTGTGATGTCACCGTGGTTGTTCAATATATTTATAGATGGGGTTGTAAGAGAAGTGAATGCAAGGGTCTTGGCAAGAGGTGTGGGGTTAAAAGATAAAGAATCAAATACAAAGTGGGAATTGACACAGTTGCTTTTTGCTGATGACACTGTGCTTTTGGGAGATTCTGAAGAGAAGTTGCAGAGGTTGGTGGATGAATTTGGTAGGGTGTGTAAAAAAAGAAAATTGAAAGTGAATATAGGAAAGCGTAAGGTGATGAAGATAACAAAAAGATTAGGTAACGAAAGATTGGATATCAGATTGGAGGGAGAGAGTATGGAGGAGGTGAATGTATTCAGATATTTGGGAGTGGACATGTCAGCAGATGGGTCTATGAAGGATGAGGTGAATCATAGAATTGATGAGGGGAAAAGGGTGAGTGGAGCACTTTGGAGTCTGTGGAGACAAAGAGCTTTGTCCATGGAAGTAAAGAGGGGAATGTATGAGAGTATAGTTATAGCAACACTCTTATATGGGTGTGAAGCATGGGTGATGAATGTTGCAACGAGGAGAAGGCTGGAGGCAGTGGAGATGTCATGTCTGAGGTCAATGTGTGGTGTGAATATAATGCAGAGATTTCGGAGTTTGGAAATTAGGAGGAGGTGCGGGGTTACCAAAACTATTATCCAGAGAGCTGAGGAGGGGTTGTTGAGGTGGTTCGGACATGTAGAGATGTAGAGAGAATGGAACGAACAGAATGACTTCGAGAGTGTATAAATCTGTAGTGGAGGGAAGGCGGGGTAGGGGTCGGCCTAGGAAAGGTTGGAGGGAGGGGGTAAGGAGGTTTTGTGTGAGAGGGGCTTGGACTTCCAGCAAGCATGTGTGAGCGTATTTGATAGGAGTGAATGGAAACAAATGGATTTTAATACTTGACGTGCTGTTGGAGTGTGAGCAAAGTAACATTTATGAAGGGATTCAGGGAAACCGGCAGGCCGGACTTGAGTCCTGGAGATGGGAAGTACAGTGTCTGCTCTCTGAAGGAGGGGTGTTAATGTTGCAGTTTTATAACTGTAGTGTAAAGCACCCCTCTGTCAAGACAGTGATGGAGTGAATGATGATGAAAGTTTTTCTTTTTCGGGCCACCCTGCCTTGGTGGGAATCGGCCGATGTGTTAATAAAAAAAAAAAATGGATGTTCATATTTTCTTTCGTAAACAGCTTAACCAGCCTTAACCAGCTGAGGTGCATGAACAGCTGGAGATGGTTAGGTATCCTCTCATTAACAGCATACTCACATTATCAGCATAACGAACTAGAGATGTTCATTAACAACATAACCAGTTGTTGATACCTAAGTCTATTCGTATGTTCATCGTCACCAGCTGTGGAAAGTCAGAACGCCTCCCGCCTTCAAGATCAGCAGCTGGCTACTTAGCTTAGGTTATCAGCTGTAATCCTTGCTTGTATCAATCTGAGTAAAAATTTTAATTCTAATTTTTAAAAATGTCATAATACCAGTTTCTTATCCATTAGCTATAATTTGAGTTTTTGTTCCCTCACTTAGATTTCTAGTTAGCTTTCTGATGGATCGCTTGCTTATCTCTTTACGAGAGAGTAATTAGATGACTGTCAGTCTCTGCTGAGAGTTTTTTTTTGCAACTTTCTTTTCTCGGTTGCATTTCATTGCTCAGTGGCGTTTCATACCTCGGTGTTTCATATCTCGGTGGTTCATACCTCGGTGTTTCATACCTCGGTGTTTCATACCTCGGTGTTTCATACCTCGGTGTTTCATACATCGGTGTTTCCATACCTCGGTGTTTCATATCTTTCATGGTGGTTCATACCTCGGTGTTTCATACCTCGGTGTTTCATACCTCGGTGTTTCATACCTCGGTGTTTCATACATCGGTGTTTCATACCTCGGTGTTTCATATCTCGGTGGTTCATACCTCGGTGTTTCATACCTCGGTGTTTCATACCTCGGTGTTTCATACCTCGGTGTTTCATACCTCGGTGTTTCATACCTCGGTGTTTCATACCTCGGTGTTTCATACCTCGGTGTTTCATACCTCGGTGTTTCATACCTCGGTGTTTCATACCTCGGTGTTTCATACCTCGGTGTTTCATACCTCGATGTTTCTTCTCTCAGAGTTTTTACCTCACTAGGGAGTCTTCCTTCAGTTGTGAGTCTTTCCTCTGGTATTTTTTTCCTCCGCGGATCTCTTGTCCATTAGTTGTGTTTCTTCTCTCTACTTTTTTCCTCTTCAGCAGTTTATTCGTCTCTCAGAAGTGTTTCTTCCCTCAGTGGTGACCCAGAAATTTGGTCGCCCAGGGTAGGCTGGTCGCCTTTACGGACCAACACCGATATTCATTACGGAGGCAGATGAAACAAAATTGTATTCCTCTTATTTTATTTCACGTGTTGAATGTAAAATAACATTTTAACCTTTTGCACTTGGAATTTTTAGTAGTGTATTTTGTAAGTTCTTTTTTTTTTGGAGGGGGAATGTTTTCTGTTTTTGACGCCATTACAGGTCAACATCTCGAAGCAGCTGCCCAGCTGGTCCGGCTCTCCCACTGTTCCAGGGGGCGATTCAGTAGACTAGGCTCCACCTGTATGGAGTCTTGCGCCGCTCCAGGCTACAACTTGACTAGCACGTCTACTCCACAGATTGCCTTGCATCTCTGTAGTGAAGATCTGGCAGCATCTACCCACATCAGGCTTCATGTACACCTGGCAACACAACTGATACTTCAGTCTTCACATTACAAGTGGCGAAACAATTTCCTGTCATAAGAGACTTATGATTTAGCTTAACCTTGTATATTTTTTTTTACTCTCACATTGGGTTTATTTTTTACTTACTTTCACCTCGAGGTTTTTTTTTTTACTTAGTTTTACCGTGAGTGTTTTTTATACTTAAATTCATCGTGGGTGTTTTTTTTTACTTAGTTTCACCGTGGGTGTTTCTTAGTTTCACCGTGGTTTTTTTTAATTACTTTCACCGTTGGTGTTTTTTACTTAATTTCTCCATGGGTGTTGTTTTGCATTGCTTCATATTTGTATATTTTTTAACTCAATGTCACCTTAAGTGTTGTTGTTACTTTGTTTCACCTTGTGTATTATGTAGTACACCCGTCACCTTGTGTATTATGTAGTACACCCGTCACCTTGTGTGTTATGTAGTACACCCGTTACCTTGTGTGTTATGTAGTACACCCGTCACCTTGTGTGTTATGTAGTACACCCGTCACCTTGTGTGTTATGTAGTACAACCGTCACCTTGTGTGTTATGTAGTACACCCGTCACCTTGTGTATTATGTAGTACACCCGTCACCTTGTGTATTATGTAGTACACCCGTCACCTTGTGTGTTATGTAGTACACCCGTTACCTTGTGTGTTATGTAGTACACCCGTCACCTTGTGTATTATGTAGTACAACCGTCACCTTGTGTATTATGTAGTACACCCGTCACCTTGTGTATTATGTAGTACACCCGTCACCTTGTGTATTATGTAGTACACCCGTCACCTTGTGTGTTATGTAGTACACCCGTCACCTTGTGTGTTATGTAGTACACCCGTTACCTTGTGTGTTATGTAGTACACCCGTCACCTTGTGTGTTATGTAGTACACCCGTCACCTTGTGTGTTATGTAGTACAACCGTCACCTTGTGTGTTATGTAGTACACCCGTCACCTTGTGTATTATGTAGTACACCCGTCACCTTGTGTATTATGTAGTACACCCGTCACCTTGTGTGTTATGTAGTACACCCGTTACCTTGTGTGTTATGTAGTACACCGTCACCTTGTGTATTATGTAGTACAACCGTCACCTTGTGTATTATGTAGTACACCGTCACCTTGTGTGATTATGTAGTACACCCGTCACCTTGTGTGTTATGTAGTACACCCGTCACCTTGTGTGTTATGTAGTACACCCGTTACCTTGTGTGTTATGTAGTACACCCGTCACCTTGTGTGTTATGTAGTACAACCGTCACCTTGTGTGTTATGTAGTACACCCGTCACCTTGTGTGTTATGTAGTACAACCGTCACCTTGTGTATTATGTAGTACACCCGTCACCTTGTGTGTTATGTAGTACACCCGTTACCTTGTGTGTTATGTAGTACACCCGTCACCTTGTGTGTTATGTAGTACACCGTCACCTTGTGTGTTATGTAGTACAACCGTCACCTTGTGTATTATGTAGTACACCCGTCACCTTGTGTGTTATGTAGTACACCCGTTACCTTGTGTGTTATGTAGTACACCCGTCACCTTGTGTGTTATGTAGTACACCCGTCACCTTGTGTGTTATGTAGTACACCCGTCACCTTGTGTGTTATGTAGTACACCCGTCACCTTGTGTGTTATGTAGTACACCCGTCACCTTGTGTGTTATGTAGTACACCCGTCACCTTGTGTGTTATGTAGTACACATGTCACCTTGTGTGTTATGTAGTACACCCGTCACCTTGTGTGTTATGTAGTACACCCGTCACCTTGTGTATTATGTAGTACACCCGTCACCTTGTGTGTTATGTAGTACACCCGTCACCTTGTGTGTTATGTAGTACACCCGTTACCTTGTGTGTTATGTAGTACACCCGTTACCTTGTGTGTTATGTAGTACACCCGTCACCTTGTGTGTTATGTAGTACACCCGTCACATTGTGTGTTATGTAGTACACCCGTCACATTGTGTGTTATGTAGTACACCCGTCACCTTGTGTGTTATTTAGTACACCCGTCACCTTGTGTGTTATGTAGTACACCCGTCACATTGTGTGTTATGTAGTACACCCGTCACATTGTGTGTTATGTAGTACACCCGTCACCTTGTGTGTTATTTAGTACACCCGTCACATTTTTGCTGCTCTGTTCTACCCTAATCTCTCTCCCATTTTTATAGTGTTGAATAACTCATACCAATCATCATCCTCCACTGATCCTCGTCGACCTTATGATATCATTCTCATCCTTCATCCAATCTGTGGAGGGAAGCTCAAGAACATATGGACACAAAAGGCCTAGGAACTAGGCTCTAATAGGGCTACCTTAAGTACATCTGGGAAGACCGTGAAATAATTTTAATTTTCAATGAGCCACTGCAATTTTTAGCTTAACGTTTTTACCTGGATCGAGTGTATAATTATATTTATGATGCATATATCGTCAATATCCTGTCATTAGAAACAGTTTATACCACTTCAAGGATCAGGTGTTTTTCTACGCCACTAGCTGAAACTTATGTGTTTATTTGTCGATGTTGTCCGAGGCTCCTAACCACTGACCTTTGATGATAAAAAAAATTATATTTTATTTAAAATTATCATTACAAATGATTTACCTATAAAATTGTTCACACGGATGCATATTATACATATAATGTATGGAATGCAGTGGTGACAAATGTTACTGATTTAAAGGAAGATGTGCAAAATATCCATTACTGGCTTTCTTCCATTGCTGCTTCTGTGTCTCGTATCTCATATTTCACACTGTACGTTTATGCCATGTTTATGTATGTTATACAAATACCATGTTTTAAAAATGTTTTAACATAATTCTGGTCACACATGTGTCAGGTGTATCGGACACGTGTGCCATAAAAAAATATTACAGATAAAACGAGGTGACAGTTGTTTCCCTAGCTTGATGCAATTACTTCACAGTTAGGTAGACAGAGATGGTATTATTAAAAAAATAGTAGTATTTCGTATCAACATTTGAAGTTCCAAGAAGAGAACAATCCTCCCTGTGTCTGGTCATCAGTGTTTAAATAAATAATATATTAATATCTTCATTTACTACAGGTACATGTACAAGGTATACAGATCTAGATGACATCAATGACATACTACTGTATAGAAAGCCCCTTGTTATGCTGAGCATTTCGGGCAAATTAGGTCAGTTTTGTCCCAGGATGCGACCCACACCAGTCCACTAACACCCAGGTACCCATTTTATACTGATGGGTGAACAGGGACAGCAGGTGTCTTATGGAAACACGTCCTAATGTTTTCCAGCCGTACCGGAGGAGATTCGAACTCCGGACCTCAGTGTGTGAGCTGAGTGCGCTAACGATGCCTTGAAAATATATGATAGAGAAACTACTATTTAAAATGACCTTCCCTCACTTCAAGCCGTGAAGTGGTTACAAGATGTAATTCATACTATTTCTTCTTTTATCCTATCTCACCGGTCTACCAGTCTGTGTTGACTTACTTTCTGCAATGTTTTAGCGACGCTATTTATTCAGTAAATAATTTGGTTCTCTTCTTCTCCCTGTTGATGGTGTTCATAAATTATTATCAATTTGCATATATTTCTCATGACTTCTCGTGTTCATTTATCCAAACAGAATTTACTATGTCTTCAATAATCTTTACTTACGTCACATTTCTTAACTTATCTAGCCAACTTTGAGAGGGATTGGATTTTTTTCTGCGGTCTCTCATATCAAGACTCGTATTTCTTTTACATCTTAACCGGCAGTTTATTCTTAGTTGGCCTTGTATCTTTAGTGGTGTGTTATACAGCATAGTCTCAGATTCGATTCCAGGGCAAAGTGAGACATATGAACAATTGTGCTTACACCCTCTTTGTTCACCTAGCAGTAAATGTAAGTGTAAGTTGAATGTTGTGGGTCGTATTTTTGGGGATTATATACCTCAGGCTGAGCTGGACTTTAAGAAGAATATCTGGAAAAATGACAGTGCTTAGCTTATAATGAACTTCGTAAACAAAATATGTTTTGAAAAAGCTAAAATAAAAAGGAAGATGATCATTAGAAACATAACAAGGTAGAGTTTTCAAAAGGCTAGTCATTAGAGAGCTGACAAGGCACTTCCATTGTCGCTGTTGCGTAATTAAACTTTGCCTGTTTTCATTGTCTAAGAAATGTGAACTTGGTTTCTCAGAAGCTGGTAAGGACATTTCATAATGACTTTACAACATAATTTTTTTCTGAAAGAGCCTTCAAAGAGAGGCTTATTACCTCAGGCACTCGTTTTTTTAGTAATTATTTACTGTTTTGATCCATTCTTCTCATGTCACTTGAGATGAAATTTTCTTTCTCTTATATATATCATGAAGAAATAATGATGGTAATATTTATGGTAATAATAATAATAATATTTTACATTATATTTCCTGTAATATTTTTATTGATGCATTATAGCAACATCGAGTTTTTTTAGTTTCAACACTCAATACAAGTTAGTCTAATTCAGTACCAAACTTAATTATTGTTCTGTGGTGCATCCTTTACTGCTATGAGAAAGAAAGATGTAAGAATTTTTTTTTTATATTTTATTGAAACACAAGTATAACATATACAAAACTCTTAAATACAAGAGAAAATATACAATAAAGCGATAACGTAAGTCAAAACCATCATCCCAAATACTGTGTACAAGACATACATTTTTCAGTCAATATCAATACAACAACTCAACACAACCACACACTAACTAAAGAGCAGATATACAATGCGCTCTACACAAACCTACACCACTGAGAGCACACCCTTTCACACTATATACATTATGAGAACCCCATAGGGTCTCGAGACCAGCTCGGCCATATCACAAAAGTTACAAGTGATACAGCAATACTAAACCACACATCAAAACCCCAACAGGACAATGTAAATGCCCTTCCACACACTACGTGCATACAAACACATACAACAATAAAGTGATACCCCCCCCCTAAGCTAACCAACCTCGATCCCTCACGCACAATCACACGAGCTCCAACAACCGCAGTCAATGCCTCACAATACCCCCACGGGAGACCAGCCCGTCGGATACCCCTGACACTCACAAGGACCACAAGACCCCCATGGTGAAATCCCTGTAACCCACAGGAAAATCCCTCACCCACCTTCCCCCATAGAGGTCCCTATTTCGGCACTTCGTTCTATAAAACCCTGCCGCCAGTGCCATCCGTCGTTCACTAACCCCTTTATCCCTCATAGCCCATGAAATGAAAACAAAATCTGCCATTACATACGCCACTGCCCTCTGAACCTCCACCCCCACTCCTCCCACATCCAGACTAAGTGCCCTCAACACCGACAATCCACCCCCTCCCACTAAGCAAATCACACGCCCCAACCATTCCCTCACGACACCCAAACGCTCACAAAAATATACACTATGAAACGCAGTGTCATCCTCCCCACAAGCTTGACACCTGGACAGATGATTCCGGTACCCCTGGTAAGGTCGCACATCCATCCTCCAAAGATTCTGACCTGTCCACCTCAGCACTCCAACTTGCACCCGACATAGGGTTGTCCGACCCACGCTCCTCCGTACGATGCACCGAAGACTCTCGTTGATGTCCAACATCCTTTGGGCCCGTCCTTTTACCACACTGCACAGCCATATGGTCATAGGCCCCACACAACCTGCAGGTACGACGTTGCCCCGCATAGGTAACCATGACTTGAGTCCTGAAGTCCTCCAACAGTATGTAGGAAGGGATGGGATGGCGTAACGTCATTTTTAACGTAAACGTTCCCTCCAGCAGACCTTGAAACATCCCTTCCGACCACCTGCCCACCGTCGCCGTATGAACAGTTCCATATCTCTCAAAAACTGTTTTCAAATCAGCCTCAGTCGCCTCAAATGGGCAATTACGGACCTTGACCCAAACGTAGTACCTGGATACGTCGTGAAGACACACCGTTACTGCCGAATTCACATCCACAGGTACTTCCTGAAACCTGGCGACAATCCTCTCATACACATCGGCAGTGCGAAGCTTAACGAAGATTCTATATGCACCATTTATAGCCACACCACACAAATCGTCATTCTCCAATCCGTAGACGTCGCGTATAATGGTAGTCAGTAGAACAGAAGCATTCTGGCCCGACACAGCCCCACGAATCATCTGGATACACACAGTGTTAACTCGGCGACGACCCAACTGCGCCATGTTGTGAAAACAACGAATTACGTTCATTGCTATGAGCATTGCCTGAGGCAAACCACAGTTTGTCTCAGAATCCTGTGCGATAACTATGCCAGTCTTCCTTGAAATTACAGATGCTTCAAAAAACAATCTTGAACTACTTCTAAGAAGTCGTTAGATTCTAAATTCCCATGAGTCCCCTTTTTAATGGGCCCCTTCTAGAGAACCGGAAATTCCTAAGGCAATTACCAAATCTATATTTTCCTAGAGGTACGAAAATTCCTAAGACAATTACGATATTTGATTATATATTTGGAACGTGGCCTGGTAGCTAAAGCTCTTGCTTCACATGGCGAGGGTCTAGGTTCGATTCCCAGCCAGGGTAGAAACACTGGGCGTGTTTCTTTACACCTGTTGTCTATGTTAACCCATCAGTCAATGGGTACCTGGGTGTTAGTCGGCTGGTGTGGGTCGCATCCTGGGACACTGACCTAATTTTCCGAAATGCTCAGCATAGCAAGGGGCTTTCTGATGTCAGCTAGGCCTGTATACCTTGTACATGTACTTGTAGTAAATAAAGATATTATTATTATATCCAGCGTCTGTCTCACTATGTATAACTTACAGATGTCTCCCATTAAAAGTGTCCCTTTAATATACCCGGTTTCTCTAGTGCTGAATAAAATAACTTTTTGAAGGAGATCTGGCAACAAAGAAATTTGACCACTTTCCCAACCTTAAATTTAGAATAACTGCTTTTCCTGATGTTGAAATTAAAAACTTAGAAACACTTTATAAAGATTCTGAGAACATGATTGAGAAACTAAAAGAGTTAAAGCAATGTTTTGAATTTCTTGTGAATCCTTTAGTGATTGATGTCATAAACGACGGATGTCCTGTTGTCGCACGTTTTGCCTCAGATGTTGTTTCAATAGAAACAGAGCTTTGTGAGCTCCAGGAAGATTTGAGTTTGAAGCTGATACATAAAAGTTAATCTCTAACTGACTTTTGGAAACAAATACCAGAAGTAAAGTGTCCCAGTCTTCAGAAAACTGGCTTCCCACTACTCTCTGTTTTTGGAACAACTTGCTGCTGTGAATCTCTCTTCTTTGTAATGAAATTTATCAAGTCAAAACATCGTATTTCCTCACTAACAGTCACCTCACTGAACTTCTTAGAACAGCTACCAGCCAGATTTTTAACTATTAACTGCAAAAATGAAGATTCAATCAAAGTCTTCAACGAGCAGAGATTAAACCTATTCTGCTTTGGTGATTAGGACTACTATATAGTCGTATTTTTTATTATTTATAAATGCAATTTTAAAATATTTTTTGGCTCTTGAACATTCAAAAATATATGAAAATATTATATGTGGCTCTTCTTATCGAAGAACTTACTCACCTTTGGTATATACCCTGACTGATTTTAGACTGATTTATCTGTTTTATGGAAGAAACTAGGAAAATTGAAATACTGGCTTCCTTGTGGTAATTTCTGAGTGTTTCACCCGATTGTCTTCAACCCTTCAATGATAATAATTTGATCATGCAAATTCTAAGCGACTTCAAAGTTAATGTGATGGTTATTAGATATTGGTCCGTCTTAGATAACAAAAAAATGCCTCTTCAGTTTTCCATAACTGCTGAATACCTCTTCTGATTCGCTTCAGATCTACAATGCTAATATTTATCTGCATTATAAACTTTTATCTCGCATTGCACTATGTCTGTTGCTTACAATGAGGTGCAGTATGCTGGAGTTATGCAATACAGAGAAGGAAAAAAAACCTCCAGTGGTTCAGACTTGCGTCAGGTGACATCTATGCTGATTCCAAACAAATCTTACCTAACGTAAGATTGACGGTGCGAGGGTATCCTACCATCTCTCGCGCACGTTTTCTCAGGAATGGTAAAATATATGGGGGATGGCCTTTCAAGGAGGAGGTAGTAGTTGGTCTCGTGAGGGTGGTAGCGTTGGTTGAGAAAAGAGGGTGCTGGTTATTGAAGTGGCTGGTGGGGCAGAGGTGGAGGTGATTGTTGTACTGTTTTGGTTTTGGCATTGGTGACGATCGTCGTAGTAATGCGATTGTAGGCAGTGAATGTGGTGGTTGGAGTAATGATTGGGGGTAGTGGTTATAGTAATGGTGTTACTGGTTGTGATGTGATGACGGTGATTGTAGTGGTGGTTACGATAATTTCAATAAAAATTATACTGTGTGTGGTAGTGGGGAAGGAGGCTTTGGTAGTGGGGAAGAAGGTCGTGGTAGTGGTTTCAGAGACTGTTGTAGTGGAAGAGGTTTTAATAGAAATGGAATTCATTATGGTGGCGAGAGTTGTGATTATGGTGGCTGTCATGTTTGTGGAGAGGTCGGTAGTGGTTGTGGTTGTGTGTGGTTGTGATGGATGAAGTAGTAGCGGGCTCAAAACATTAAGAAGTCTAAAAACACATATTCAGTTTCATAATAATACAAGACTCGCCTCACAGATAAAAAAAAAAAAAAAAAAATTGAACTACTTTAAAACAAGCAGGATTTCTGTCTGTGAAACCTTGTAGGTCTCCTGTGGTGCACGTTTCTTATTTCAGTGCACCTCGGTGAACTCTAGAGGAGGAGAACAACGGCGACTGCCTTCTGCTCTGTCCTCCGGGGACACACAATATTCCTTAATTAATTCCTTACTTAATTCCTTATTTAATTCCTTACTTAACTCTTTACTTAATTCATTATTTAATTATTTAATGTATGAAAGAGTTATTATTGAAATAATTAAGAGTAAAAGAGAGAGCAGGATAGCAGAGGAACGAGGAGACTTTAGGAAGAGTAAGGGATGTGAACACCATATAAGTGAACAGTATTTAGATAAGGGTAGAGTTTATCGTTGCAGTTATGGATTTGGAAAAGTCATATGTTATGGTGGATAGGGTAGGAATGTGGCAGATATTGCAAGTGTTTGGAATAGGTGGTAGGTTATCAAAAGTAGTTAAGACCTTTTACGAGTATAGTGAGGCTCAGGTTAGAGTATGTAGATGAGACGAAGATTTTTTCCAAGTAAAAGTAGGCCTTAGACAAGGATGTGTGATGGGGTTCGAACATTCAGCGTGTGTGAGAGTGTTAGATAGGAGCAAGTGCAGGCAAAATGTTTTTTTATGACTTGACGTGCTGTTGGAGTGTGAGCAAACTAACATTTATTAAGGCATTCAGGAAAACCAGTTTGCCCGACTTGAGTACTGGAGGTAGGGAAGTACAGTGCCTGCACTCTGAAGGACGGATGGAGGTATGTTGCTGTTTTTGAACTATAGTACTGGCACGCCTCTGGGAAGACATTGAGTAATAATGAAAGAGTTTCTTCTTTTTCGGGTCACCCTACCTCAGTGGGAAACGGTAGTAGGTTGGTAGACAGCAATTACCCAGGGAGGTACTACCGTCCTGCCAAGTGAGTGTGAATCGCAAACCTGTAATTGTTTTACATGATGGTAGGATTGCTGGTGTCTTTTTTCTGTATCATAAACATGCAATGTTTCAGGTACGTCTTACTATTTCTACTTACACTTAAGTCACACTACACATGCATGTACAAGCATATATATACACACCCCTCTGGGTTTTCTTCTACTTTCTTACTAGGTCTTGTTCTTCTTTATTTCCGCTTATCTCCATGGGGAAGTGTAACAGAATTCTTCCTCCGTAAGCCATGCATGTCGTCAGAGGCGACTAAAATGCCAGGAGCGAGGGGCTAGTGACCTATTTGTATTACTAAATTTAAAAATAGAAACTTTCGTTTTTCTTTTTGGACCACCCTGCCTCGGTGGGATACGGCCGGTTGGTTGTAAGAAGAAAATTTCGAAAGAACGTAATTTAACAATAAAAAAAGCAGGATTTCTGTCTCTGTGAAACCTTGTAGGTCTCCTGTGGTGCACGTTTCTTATTTCAGTGCACCTCGGTAAACTCTAGAAGAGGAGAACAACGCTGACTGCCTTCTGCTCTGTCCTCCGGGGACACACAATAATGACTTCTTGCTAATTAACCAGTTTTACTTATTCGGCACGACTTATATATATGTAATATATATATATATATATATATATATATATATATATATATATATATATATATATATATATATATATATATATATATATATATATATATATATATATATATATATATATATTGGGTAGAGTTCTTGGTGACATGGATTCAACAAGGCGCTGGAAACATTCCCTAGAGATCCTGGTCCATGATGACATAATAACATCACTCATTTGCTGAAGATTTGTTGGCTTCACGTTCATGCTGCAAATTTCCCCTTCCTTTACATACCAAAGTTTTACGCCATATTCTGACTTTACCATCAGCATGTCGCAACAAAAATAACGATTTATCAGACCAGGCTACGTTTTTCCATTCTTCAACTGTCCATTTTCTTTTAGCCTGTGACCACTGTAGCGTCAGTTTACTCTTCTTAGCAAACAAGAGTGTAATGGAGGAGCTGTAGTTCCTCCATTTCAAATATCGACGTCTTGTGTGTTCCGAGGTGAGATATTCTGCATACCACAGATGTAACACATGGTTATTAGAATTAGTGTCAGGTTCCTGCCAAATGGAACCACTCTGGCCATTCTCTGCTGACCTCTCCCATTAGCAAGGCGTTTTCGTCAACAATATTATCGTTCACTGGATGTTTTCTTGTTTTTCACAACATTCTTTATAAACTCAAGAGATCAGCACCAACAATCATACCATTATCTTCCACATTCTGACGTTGTGTCTGAGTATCAAGTGAACCTATTGACCATGTCAGTAAGGTTTTATGCATCAATGTGCTGCTGATTAGACAGTTGCATTAACGAACAAGTGTACAGGTGTAGCTAATAAAATGGCCACTGAGTTCATATGCATTACATCCGGGTAACAATGTACGTACATTACGTAGTCTTAAAAAAAATTCAACACATATGAACGGTAACAGGGACCAAATTTCATGACCAGTGGAAAGTGAAACTCAAATGTGTAAGTGAAATCTGACAATTTTATGTGTAGAATAATGCAAAGTTTTCATTCTCATTCAATCACTTTAAATAATTTTCAGTTTGCCTCTTCTCACCGGCCTCACTATTTAGTGGCTGATGCATCTTAGAGCCAGGATAGTTCCCCTTCAGTTTCGTTTTCATCTTGACAAATTGGTTTATGTAGTAAACAAAAAATGGAATCTTATAAATCTGCGCTATAAGTAGAGAATAACTCATCTGATCGGTTTTAAATTTTCACCACTGTTGTTGTTTCTTGAATACGAGGTTTATGTTGTCATTGGTTGACATTAATCCCAATTTGTCAGTTTTATTGAATAAATAATGATATACTTTTTTATTCAATAACTAAAAATGTTTCTTGTGATTAGCTCTAAAACTTTATTGACGATGCACTCTGTAAGAAAGAATTCTTGGAATCAGATCAATTGGTGGAGAATGCCTTTTCTGATAGTATTCAAACTTTTACCATTTGTGGGCTTTATTAAAACAGAGTCTGTCACTCACTTTGATCTGTGAAAGTTTCAATTTGCCAATTTTATTAAGTATATTGTTTCAAATGTCAAAACTCTTCAAACCCTAAACATTGGCGTATCATAACTGGAAGTAACTTTGGGATGCATGGCTGACAGTCTCCAATATTTTTGCCAATTTAATCATTTTTTTTTTTTAGAATCCTAACCATGTATTGTAACATGTAAACCTGAAAAGAATACTGAAAAAAATACTCAGTGGTTTTATGTTTAACGAGGGAGAATATTCTCAGCTACGAGGGAGAATATTCTCAGCTACGAGGGAGAATATTCTCAGCTACGAGGGAGAATATTCTCAGCTACGAGGGAGAATATTCTCAGCCACATTTTCTTCAGATTTCTCACTATTTTTTTTGTTAATTACTCGCGAAAGATTAAAATATAACAATTGTGAACGGCATCAATCTTCAATAATTGAAGCATCGTATAAAATGGATGGAACTTTCCATAGGTTTAGGCTGCGCAGGCTCAATTTTTGTTGGATTCTGTGCAAAAACTGGAAAAAGCATTTTCTGGTCATCCTAAAACTTTTATTGCCGATTTTTTCCCTCAAGTTTAACAAATCTCTCGATGTTGAGCTGTGAAAGTTATCATGTGTCATTTATATTATTCAAATTGGTTTCTGTGAAATAACTGGAAAATGTTTCTTCTGATCAGAAATAAGTCACATTCTTTGGCTTCATTTGTTTATCCTTGGATAATTCAACTTAATGCTCCTTTAATTGCTTATAACATCTCTTGTGCCCTCAAGACCATTGTTACATGAAACTTACTTTTTCTTAATTACTGAACTTATTTTGGATTGATATTGTCCCGTGTAGGTAACAATTTACGTTTTTTAAATAAACTAGAAACATTGAAATACTGACTCAAGAGATTGTAATAACACGATTACAATATTTCATTGAAATACTGACTTCATGCGATAATTCCTAAGCGTCGCATCTAATTAACTTCCATCCTTCCATACTGACACCTTTATAATGCAACATCTAAGCAGCTTCAAGCTTAATGTTCTAGTGTATTCAAGGACATTGGTTTCTAGATCTCTTTCAAAGGTGATGATTATATTTGGGCTGTGTATGTCCTAATTTATAATTTTTATTGAAGTAATATGATTAGTTTTCTTATAATGACTTGTGAATTCCTCTTCTGATTCCCTTCAAATCTCATAGCAATTATTTAACTGCATTGTCAAATTAGATATTACAATGGCGTGCCTTGAGATATAGGGAACTGGCGTTATGGTATACGAGGGATACCTTTCTGGGATCGCGCAGCGACCAAGACACATCTAGTATTATTTTTTTAACACACCAGCCGTCTGCCACCGAGGTAAGGTGGCCCAATGAAGAGGAAAACACTTTCATCATCATTCGCTGAATCACTGTCTTGCGAGAAGCGTACTGACTTCATTGTTCAGATGACCCTCCAGACTGCAAAATCTCCACCTCCAGTTCTCAAGTACTCCAGTGTTTCCCACCTCCAGTACTCAAGTTAGGGAAACCGGTTTTCCCGACTCCCTTCCCTGTTTGGTTTATCGCAGATAAATTAGTTGGCTCTTATTGGCGCACACTGTCTTGGCATGGAATAGCCATCAACACAATGTTCCAGGCATATTAGACCATTAACACTGGAACATGCTACCCTGAGGACCTGCTCTCACTGACGCCCTTTATGTACACGTCTTCCTGGGTCGCAGTAATTATAAATAATGCTGCTCCTTCTTTGTGAGGACATTGTTAATCAGAAAAATTGATGGGTGCCTGAACCAAGATTACTGCAGTTTGCTATCGTGGCATCGTGGCCCTTGCGCCCAGAGAATGGCACACCCCTGTAATAGTAAGTCAGAGAGAATTGAAGAGTTTGGAGTCATCTTGAGCTTCTCATTTCCTGACAATAGCGCCGGTTGAAGGCTCGCCTCCCTGGTAAGGTGTGAGTTATAAATGCAAATGATAAGCTCCGGAAGCAGTGGAGTTTGCTTAATTGTGATGCATATCAGTGTTTACTAGACACCTGCTTATGCGAAAAAAGTACCTGCATTAGTCTGCCTGAACGCTCTCGAGCAATGAGTTGTATCACTTGAAATATATAAATTGTATATTTAGCTTTTGTAGGGAAGTGGTTCAGAGGTATAGCATCCCGAGGAAGGCAGTGCAATGAAGTCAACATCAGGAAAATAAAAGTTCTTAGAAAAAATGTATGATTATCCCTAAGCCCCTTCAAATATCATCAACCAATTCATGGCCGCCTTGCCATGAGCACAAGTTATTCATCTACCCGACGTAGTTTTCTTTGGTATTTTTGTCTGTTCCAACGCTATCAATTTGATTATAGGAAAAATATTCCTGACCTCAAAAAGATGAAACTTCCGGGATGTAGATCTTGATGCACATGATGCCTTTCACCTTCTCACAAGGAATAATGAACCCTCTTCTGAGATTCATGTTAAAAATTACCTGCATCTTCCCTTAGACGGCAAACAGTGGCCACAAGTCTTGCTTCCTGTCTGATTAGGTGAACAGGAGTACGTACAGCCTCCCAAATTACCCTGGCAGATTCCACCAGACCATAAGACCAGCTTCAGAAGAGGCACTACTGATTCGAAGACTAAACTTCAGCACAAAAATCAGCTCCAATACTAGCATACAAACAATTCAATTGAGAAAGCCTCATTGCAGAAAAGTTGTATAAATTTGTGCTTGAGGTTGCAACGTCCATCATGGAGACTCAGTCTTTCTCCTGTGACCACATGCCACTTTGGAGACATCGGGTTACGGTTCCTATTTTGACAATGGATACGCGTCTCGACCCATGGTCTCACCCTATTGCAGTAGCTCTCTACAGTCCTGTCAATATTCATACCGATGATTTGCCTGGTTTAAACTGTAATTTCCAAGGAGTGGCATGATAGGCTTAACGAAGTAAGTATCATCATAAAGAGGAGCCTTAGTACAGCTGAATGCCCAGCTGAGAGAGAACCCTGATCACTAATGCCCCACAATCTTTGTAATTCTGCTAACTGCTCTGATGAAATCACTGGAAAAATACCAAACTATTGTTGTGGAACTGTACCTTCGTATCTACGTTTGCTCACAAATATCCGTTTCAGAGCAGAGCTGCTGATCGCAGGAAGGAATCTAAACTAAAAAAAAATGTGGAGACTTGATCCATAGATACCACTTATCCCGGTAGGACCGGAGACCCTCAGCTCGGGGCCGGAGACCCTCAGCTCGGGGCAAACATGCAATTGGTTTTCTAAGTGATCTGGGTTCCACGTATATCGACATTACTAAAGAGCCACGAGTATCTACCTTCATGTTAGAACATCTCGGTGTGCAGAGCCACAGAGGAAAATATTAATTTCCTTCTCGGTTCTCGTCCAGCTTCTGAGGAGCCAGAAAGAGAAATATAATCCGTTTTAAAATGTTAATCCAATGCGATAGTTTTCAAACTTTTTTCGGTGATGGCAGCCACGAGTCACATATCTTATTCTGTAGCACACCTGGTCAATTCTCTATTAAAACCTCTTCCCCAGACTACTTAATAATAATAATAATAATAATAATAATAATAATAATAATAATAATAATAATAATAATAATAATAATTATAAAGAAAATATACAAACGCATAAAACACATAGGAAATATAAAATATGCAAGCTTGTTAATATAAGACTTATGATACACCAGCATTATGGAACACAATCAAATAAAACTAACTTGTTTTCTGTAACTTTTTCAGTGAGATATTTGGGTCTTGTGTGATTCGCAGATCCTATTGATATTAGGTGGAATATTGGACAGACATTCCCTCATTTCTTCTCGCATTTCTTCTATTATATAAATTTATTTCCTTATTACATTGTCCATTGATTTAATATTAATCACGTATTTATTATTATACGTTAATAGTTTATCATTTAATAACATTAGTTCGAAAAATTATAGCAACTCTTCTGTTGTAGTTAATTATTCAACAAATACTAGTCAAATACAATGTTGCGGCACTCATGAGCACTATCAGTGCCACACCAGTGTGCCACGGCACCTGGTTGACAAACACTGATCTAATGTATGCACGTTTGTGCTAATAAAATTAAAGCCTGTAGTTAGAAAATTGGGAGGTAGGAAATTTATTTTTGAAGGGATTCTAGCGAAAATCATCAAAATATTTCCTTGTAGCCATTTTTATTCTTTTCCCATGCTGACCCTCACGACTTGTGTAAGAGATTATACGTTTATATGTGTTATACGATTATACGTTTAAAGATATATTTTTTTCATTGATGTTAATGTAAAAATTAATAATTTTGTACCAAAAGAACCTTAGAAAACTTACTTAACCTTATTATAACAAGCGCAATTTAATTTAGCCTAATCCAACTAAATATATTTTAGATAAGTTTACAATAATTTAATGATAAACAAACACAGTGAAATATTTTTTTTTCGTTATGTTCAGTATGATTTTTGCGAAATTATTTCATACACAAATTTTTGCTTGTCTTATTCGGGAAGAAGAGCGATGCTATTTAAGTAGAACCAATTTTAAGAAATCATTGGAAATTTGAGCTGTGAAAAAAGCCCCTACTGGATGGATTTTAAAGACAATATGATGAGAACCGTCATGAATGGGATCCCCAAGGCCAAGAGATTAAGCCAAGAGTACAAGAGTGCAGACAAGACACTCTTGGCTGCACCACAGAAATACACTGTAACCTGTAATAGCCATGGAAAGCATAAACTGAAAAGCCTCGGCAGCATTTGAGAGAATTACAAATATAAGAGCTGCCTACAAGTACCATAATAAAGAATGCTTTAGGACACTTTACAGCATCAGCATCATCAGCATGGAGACCACACTTGATCATGCATGTTCAGAAGTTCGTAAAAGTTCAGAGGTTTTCATCCAGGCTACTCAAAGAGGTGAAGAGACTTAATAATAAGGAACGACTGAATCGTAAGAAATTAGAAAAACATAAGAGAAGAACTAGGCAAGACATTCCAGTTATCTACAAGATAATCAGAGAATTCAACGAGACAGATAAAGAGAAAAGGAAATGTGAGATATAATGACAAGGGACTGAGACAGAGAAGGGAACTAATAACTCTAGAGAAACCTTACGAAATACTTCATTAAGTTTATCAAAATGCTTCTTAATTTATTAAAAACAAGGAGCGAACTGGATGAGGAAGTGGTCCGACCAACTCAGCTTTTATTAGACAGGATAGGGCCTAGGAGACAAGGAACAAATGATGTTAACTGTTGGTAGCAATGGAAATGAGGCAACAGGCTGAAGTACTTGCAATATATTTCCTGACACATGAAAAAGATTAATAGGAGGGTTAAGTACGTTATGTGCAAGATTAATTGGGACTTGCTCAATCAAGCTCACAAGTAATGCTTCAGACAACAGTAATATCTCAAGAGAAACGACCTTAATTGCTTCAGAATTCTGTTCGAGACTGGAGTGTTACAATCTCTACGCATGTTAATCCCTATCTCTTTTCCTCTTTAATGACTAATTAGATATATTTCAAGTCTTAACTTTGACATGTTTGTAGCTTATATTAGACTTGCATTGCTAGCTTCGCAAATGTGTATCAAGCATATCTACAAATTTAAATAGTTTTGTTTCATTCCTAAATGTTTCACATGATTCATATTGAAAAAACGAAGTGCAACAGGAACGGAGTAAACCTGATAAAGAGGTCATTCTTCTAATAGGTAACATTGCCACAACTCTCTCACACTTGTGTCAAGCAGCAGTGGAGTCGTTTACAAGACACTTAAACTATTACGAACATTAACAGGACATACACTCATCCATGTGAAGTGGAAGCTGAAGATGCATGTCACTATTAAATCTCTTATCTTCATTAAGTGAATGATATATATATATATATATATATATATATATATATATATATATATATATATATATATATATATATATATATATATATATGTATATATATATATATATATATATATATATATATATATATATATATATATATATATATATATATATATATATATATATATATATATATATATATATATATATATGCAAGACAACCACTATGAAAAAATAGAGGAATTCCAAGCGCTTTCGTGACTACTCACATTATCAAGGAACTATAAAAGGAAACATGACAAGGAGGCTTATAAGGGGCAAGACTACACCTCACAGTCACATCATAAGAACATAAGAACATAAGAAAGGAGGAACACTGCAGCAGGCCTGTTGGCCCATACTAGGCAAGTCCTTCACAATCCGTCCCACTAACAGAACACTTGCTCAATCTAATTTTCAATGCTACCCAAGAAATAAGCTTTGATAATTCTATTTACTCATGTGCGAGTCCCACTCAAATCCAACCCCTCTCACTCATGAATTTATCCAACCTAAATTTGAAACTACCCAAGGTCCTAGCTTCAATAACCCTACTAGGCAGACTGTTCCACTCATCAACTACCCTATTTCCAAACCAATACTTTCCTATATCCTTTCTAAATCTAAACTTATCTAACTTGAATCCATTATTGCGGGTTCTCTCTTGGAGAGATATCCTCAAGACCTTATTTATATCCCTTTGTTAATCCCATTTTCCACTTGTATACCTCGATCATGTCTCCCCTCATTCTACGTCTTACAAGTGAATGTAATTTAAGGGTCTTCAATCTTTCTTTGTAAGGAAGATTCCTAATGCTATGTATTAATTTAGTCATTCTACGCTGAATGTCTTCTAACGAATTTATGTCCATTCTGTAATATGGAGACCAAAACTGAGCTGCGTAATCTAGGTGAGGCCTTACTAATGATGTATAAAGCTGTAATATAACCTCTGGACTTCTGTTGCTAACACTTCTTGATATAAATCCCAGTAATCTATTTGCCTTATTACGTACGCTTAGGCATTGCTGTCTTGGTTTAAGGTTGCTGC
>WNWK01015333.1:0-48189 GCA_009830355.1 Cherax destructor | reverse complement strand
GGGATAGGGAGGGAGGGCAGTGTGATAGATGCGGGGAGGAGGATACTGCGTATCATGCGGTGTATTTTTGTCCTTTATTGAAAGTTGTGCGTGAATGGTTTGGGAAGGTGTTACGCAGTGTGGGGGGAGAGGCTTTCAACATTACGGGCCTTGAGCTTTGATGTGGAGGGGTGGGAGTGGAGGTGAGACGGGCGGTATTGTACCTAGTGGCAGACTACTTGTATGTGTCATGGGGAATGAGGGGGGTGTCGGGGGAGTGTAGAGTCAAGGCTTTGGCTGCTGTGTTTTATAGGACAAAATGTAGAAATAGGGATCTTTATGGTCGGAGGTGGATTCAGCTTTTTCAGTGGGTTATAGGGGTTGGCGGTGGGTAGTTTACTAGAGCTGTGAGGGAGGGTTTAACTGGCCGGCGACAGGGAGGGGGTATACATGGTGGGAAGGACGTAGTTGAAGGGGAGGGGTGGGTGGGTGACGGTGGACTCAGCGGGCATATGACACATGACTGGAATGTGCGATGTGTGTGGTATGACGGGAGACGGGGTGGGAGGGAACCCCTATGGAGTAAAAGTGTCAGGGGTAACCATAGTGGTTTTTCTTCATAACCTACTGGACTGGTGATGTATAGTTATAGGTGTAGAAAGTTCCCTTAAGCTGTGCTATATAGGGTTCTTATTTTTTTCACATACTTGGGTATGAACCGTTTTCCCACATGTTGTATGTAACTTAAGGTTTCCTGAGATGGGTTTCTCATGTTCCATTTTGTGCCTTACTGTTGTGGAAGACAGTTTTGGGTAGATTTTGTGTTGTAAACTGTCTACCTTTGTTAATTGTGTTTGTGTAAATATTAATTTGCTTATTGTGCAGGATGATCTATCCTTATATACATAATCTACTTTTTTGGAATGACATCATTCCTTTATCTGTGTTTTTATATTGTATAAAAAAGTTTTCAGTTTTGGAGATGAGTCATATGTTCTGTGCTATTACGTTATTATACACTGGTGAATATGTATGTTTTTGCTTCCTGTGTAACTTAATTATTGATGTTAATGATCAACAGTGTGTGTAGTTTTGTAGGGGTTGGCGCTGTTAGTATAATTATTATATTGTTACAATTGATGTGTTTATATTGTCTTCTAATTTTGTAATGTAATAAAGTTTCATTGGGTCGTTGTCTGTACTTTACAGACGTGTGAATAATAAGCACTTGGGGGATGACTATATTTAGTATATTTTGTTATACTGTCATTTACGTCATTTAGTGGCTGTTTGTGATTTATGTCCTTCGGGATTATGTACATATGGTTATTATTTTTTCCTGTTCATGGATGGTAAGCATTGAGTGATAAGTTTTTCTGGTTTTGTGCATTGTTTTTATGCTTTGTATGTTTTCTTAAGTAGGGAAAATTTTGTTAACCTTTGTTGTTGCTTAGCCAAGCACAGTTAGTGCTTGTATTTAAAGTTATCACTCTGTCTTCTGTCTACGTATTGTCATGTTTTTTTGTAATTGTTTTTTCAATAAAATATAAAAAAAAAGAGGAAAGGGGCAGTTAAGAAATCTATATATTTAGTTAAAGAGAGAAATAAAAAAGGGAATAAGAAAACCAAAGAGATATTATGAGGTTAAAGTTGCAAGGGAATCGAAGACTAACCCAAAAGGATTCTTTCAGGTACACAGAAGTAAGATTAGAGAAGAATACGCCCACTCAAAAGTTACACGGGTCAGATCACTGTCAGTGATAAGGAAATGTGTAGATTTTAACACTTACTTCCTCTCAGTTTTTACACAGGAAGACAGTAGCGATATTCCAAAAATAAAAACATTATGTAAAACAGGAAGATAATAAACTATGCACGATTAGGGTCACAAGTGACATGGTCCTTAGATAAATAGATAAATTAAAATGTAACAAATCCCCGGGCCTTGATGTACTGTAAGCAAGGGTTCTAAAGGAATGTACAGAGGAACTTAGCAAATATTTGGCTGATCTTCTCAACTTATCACTACAAACTGTCATAGTGCCAGACAAGTGGAATATGACAAATGTGATACCTCTTTTCAAAGCAGTTGAGAGGTCCTTAGCTTCGAACTATAGACCAATAAGCCTAAACACCATAGTGGGAAAATTTATGGAATCAATAATTGCCGAGGCAATTCGTAGCCATCTCGAAAAACATAAATTTACCAACGATTCTCAGCCCGGTTTTACAAAAAGGCGTTCCTGCTTTACGAATTTATTAACTTTTTTTTTCACTAAGGTATTTGAGGAGGTGGATCATGGTAATGAATATGATATTGTGTATATGGACTTCAGTAAGGCTTTTGATAGAGTTCCACATCAGAGACAATTGAGGAAAATTAAGGCCCACGGAATAGGAGGAGAATTTTTTTCCTGGATAAAGGCGTGGTTGACAAATAGGCAGCATAGAGTTTGCATAAATAGGGAGAAATCTGAGTGGAAAGCGTTACAAGCTGTGTTCCACAGGGATCAGTGTTGGGCCTCTTGTTGTTCACAATCTACATAAACGACATAGATGAGAGAATAAATAGCGATATACGCAAATTAGCCGATGACACCAAAATAGGCCAACGAATTCATTCTGACGAGGACATTAGAGCACTCTGGGAAGATTTGAATAGACTGATGCAGTGGTCGGAGAAATGGCAGATGCAGTTTAATATAGACAAATGCAAAGTTTTAAACATTGGACAGGAAAATAACCATGCCACATATAAACTAAATAATGTAAATCTTAATATTACTGATTGTGAAAAGGATTTGGGAGTTCTGGTTAGCAGTAATCTAAAACCAAGACAACAGTGCATAAATGTTCGCATTAATCCTTGGCATAATCCTTGGCTTCATATCAAGAAGCATAAATAATAGAAGTCCTCAGGTTGTTCTTCAACTCTATATATCTTTGGTTAGGCCTCATCTAGATTATGCTGCACAGTTCTGGTCAACGTATTACTGAATGGATATAAATGCACTGGAAAACGTACAAAGGAGGATGACAAAGTTGATCCCATATATCAAAAATCTTCCCTATGAGGATAGACTGAGGGCCCTGAATCTGTACTCTCTAGAAAGGCGGAGAATTAGGGGGATATGATTGAGGTGTATAAATAAAAAACAGGAATAAATAAAGGGAATGTAAATAGCGTGCTAAAAATATCTAGCCAAGCAATGGTTTCAAGTTGGAAAAGTTCAGATTCAGGAAGGATATAGGAAAGCACTGGTTTGGTAATAGAGTTGTGGATGAGTGGAACAAACTTCCGAGTACCGTCATAGAAGCTAAGACGTGTAGTTGTAGAAATAGGTTGGATAAATATATGAGTAGGTGTGGGTGGGTGGAGTTGGACTTGACTAGCTTGTCCTAATAGGTCTGATGACATGCTCCTCCTTAAGTGGATGTGACCTGACCTGACTAGGTGGGTCATTGGTTTGCCGGAGGTGAATTGGACCTGCCTCGCATGGGCCAGTAGCCTGCTGCAGTGTTCCTTATGTTCTTGTGGTGCATCTTACTGGTGGTAGATTTGAAATTGGGCTGTTTAGTTGCATTTTGTAAATTTGATTAAAGACATTGGAATATTAATATTAGTGAAATATTTATTTATGAGTATTAAAAGAGACAATCAAAAAATATTTCCTCAATCAAATAAAGCTCTAAACCGACAAGGGTTATGTGTTCTCTCTGATTCTTACAGCAGAGTGAAGTCCCTCATCCCATGTATACAGGTGTTATTAGGTACGTGGCTGGTGTTCTGTCTTGTCATAACCACAGGCTTCAGTTCATCATTGATCGCCCACCTGACAGTACAGGGGAAGACGAAGCCACCGAAACATTTGAGGACCTGGTAGCTAGAGACAACTGGAGGTGGGGCATCGAGTCATGGGTGATGAAGGAGCCTCAACAATAC
The DNA here is from genome assembly GCA_009830355.1 of Cherax destructor. Taxonomy (NCBI): domain Eukaryota; kingdom Metazoa; phylum Arthropoda; class Malacostraca; order Decapoda; family Parastacidae; genus Cherax; species Cherax destructor. The sequence continues at coordinate 44,267 of WNWK01015333.1, read as the reverse complement.
TTCGACAATAATACCGATCCTGTGGTGGAACAGATCACGAAAAAACTAGAGGTGAGAATATTAGTATATATCATATAACAATCATGAGATAAAAATAACCTCTGTAAAGCCATTTACGCATTTGTTACAAAAGTTAAAATATTTATAAATTCGGTTCTACTCAAATATTTTCCCTGCATTTGAACTTTGCACCATATAACTGCCTATTAGAAAATGAACCAATATACTTATAATACATAATATATCGACACCGGAAGTCCTATTTTTTAAGCATAAATTGATATTCAGTTAGCACGCACACACAACAGAGTGGGCGCCGGTGACGAGTGGGGTCCCACAGGGGTCAGTCCTAGGACCGGTGCTGTTTCTGGTGTTTGTGAACGATATGACGGAAGGAATAGACTCCGAAGTGTCCCTGTTTGCAGATGATGTGAAGTTGATGAGAAGAATTCAATCGGAAGAGGACCAGGCAGAACTACAAAGGGATCTGGATAGGCTGCAAGCCTGGTCCAGCAATTGGCTCCTGGAGTTCAACCCAACCAAGTGCAAAGTCATGAAGATTGGGGAAGGGCAAAGGAGACCGCAGACGGAGACAGTCTAGGGGCCAGAGACTACAAACTTCAATCAAGGAAAAGATCTTGGTGTGCGTATAACACCAGGCACATCTCCTGAGGCGCACATCAACCAAATAACTGCTGCAGCATACGGGCACCTAGCAAACCTAAGAACAGCATTCCGACATCTTAATAAAGAATCGTTCAGGACCCTGTACACTGTGTACGTTAGGCCCATACTGGAGTATGCAGCACCAGTTTGGAACCCACATTTATCCAAGCACGTAAAGAAACTAGAGAAAGTGCAAAGGTTTGCAACAAGACTAGTCCCGGAGCTAAGGGGTATGTCCTACGAGGAGAGGTTAGGGAAATCGACCTGACGACACTGGAGGACAGGAGAGATAGGGGACATGATAACGACATATAAAATACTGAGAGGAATTGACAAGGTTGACAGAGACAGAATGTTCCAAAGATGGGACACAGCAACAAGGGGACACAGTTGGAAGTTGAAGACTCAGATGAATCACAGGGATGTTAGGAAGTATTTCTTCAGTCACAGAGTAGTCGGGAAGTGGAATAGCTTGGGAAGCGATGTAGTGGAGGCAGGTTCCATACACAGCTTTAAGAAGAGGTATGATAAAGCTCATGGCGCAGGGAGAGTGACCCAGTAGCGGCCAGTGAAGAGGCGGAGCCAGGAGCTATGTCTCGACCCCTGCAACCACAACTAGGTGAGTACGTGACGAGGTGTCAGAGTGGGATCCTCTGACGAGCGGGGTTCCACAGTGGTCAGTCCTAAGACCGGTGTTGTTTTTGGTATATGTGAATGACATGACGGAAGGGATAGACTCAGAAGTGTCCCTGTTGCAGATGATTTGAAATTAATGAGGATAATTAAATTGGATTAGGATCAGGCAGGACTACAAAGAAACCTGGACAGGCTGCAGCCCTGTTCCAGCCACTGGCTCCTCGAATTTAACCCAGTCAAATGCAGTCATGAAGATTGGGGAAGGGCAAAGAAGACAGCAGACAGATGGCCAAAGACTGCAAACCTCACTCAAATAAAAAGGATCTTGGAGTGTATAATACCGAGCACATCTCCTGAGGCGAACATCAACCAGATAACTGCTGCAGCATATGGGAACCTGGCAAACCTTAGAATAGCGTTCCGATACATCAGTAAGGAATCGCTCAAGACTCTGTACACCGTGTACGTCAGGAACATATTGGAGTACGCAGCAACAGTTTGGAACCCACACCTGGTCAAGCACGTCAAGAAATTAAATAAAGTGCAAAGGTTTGCAACAAGACTAGTCCCGGAGCTAAAAGCAATGTCCTACGAAGACAGGTTAATTAAAGGAAATCGGCCTAACGACACTGGAGGACAGGAGGGTTAAGGGAGACATGAAAATGACATACAAAATACTGCGAGGAATTGACATGGTGGACAAATAAAGGATGTTTCAGAGATTGGACACATAAACAAGGGGTTACAATTGGAAGTTGAAAACTCAGATGAGTCAAAGGGATGTTCAGTCATAGATTTGTCAGGAAGTGGAATAGTCTGGAAAGTGGCATAGTAGAGGCTGGAACCATACATAGTTTAAAGACGAGGTTTGATAATCGACCCCTGCAACCACAAATAAGTGAGTACAAATAGGTGAGTACACACACACACACACACACACACACACACACGAATTCGGATGGAATAAAAAATAAATGTGAGGAGTGGAATGAAAGAATCAAGGAGACGTCCGCAGACATCATAGCAGTCACAGAAACGAAACTCACCAACGCAATCTTCCCAACCGGATATCGGATCCTAAGGAAAGATAGAGGGAGCACAGGAAGAGGAGGAGTTGCACTGCTCATTAAAAACAGGTTGGAATTTGAGGAAATGGAAGGAATGGATGAAACGAGCGAAAGAGACTACATAGTAGGTACAGTTCAGTCTGGGGGACATAAGATAGTCATTGTAGTGATGTACAACCCGCCACAGAACTGCAGGGGGCCCAGAAAAGAATATGGAGAGCAACAGAGCAATGGTGGACACACAGGTGAGTTGGGCAGAAGAGCTCACACGGGTAGAGCAAAGCTACTAGTCATGGGTGATTTCAATCACTGGGAGATTCATTGGGAAAACCTGGAGCCACACGAGGGCCCCGAAACATGGAGAGCCAAGATGATGGATGTGGTACTGGAAAACCTCATGCATCAACATGTTAAGGACACTACCAGAGAGAGAGGGGAGGATGAACCAGCAAGACTGGACCTTTTATTCACCTTGAGTAGCTCAGACATTGAGGGCATAGTAGAGTTACAAGTGGAGAGGGTAACAAAAGTAGGGTGAGAAAAGCCAAACTACAAAAGGGGGACTACACAGGCATGAGGAACTTTCTGAAAGAGGTTCAATGGGAAAGAGAATTGGTAGGGAAATCAGTAAACGAAATGGACTACATGAAAACAAAATGCAAGGAGGCAGAGGAGAGGTTTGTTCCCAAGAGCAACATAAATAATGAGAAGACCAGAACGAGCCCTTGGTTTACCCAAAGGTGCAGGGTGGCAAAAACTAAGTGAGCTAGAGCATGGAACAAGTACAGAAGACAAAGGACCGAGGAAAATAAAGAGATTAGTCGAATAGCCAGAAACGATTATGCGCAGATAAGGAGGCTAAGGAGGTAATCAGGCTGAGGAAGGAAGGTGGGGAGCTCACAAGAAACGACCAAGAAGTATGTGAGGAGCTCATCGTGAGATTTAAGGAAGTATTTACAGTGGAGACAGAAAGTACTCCAGGAAGTCAGAAAAGGGGGTTACACCAACATGGGATATACCAACATGTGCTAGATGAAATTCACACAACCGAGGAGGTCAAAAACTTGTTAAGTGAACCTGATACCTCAAAGACGGTGGGACAGGACAACATCTCTCCGTTGGTCCTTAGAGAGGGAGCAGAGACTAGGTGCGTGCCACTAACAATTTTCAACACATCCATTGAATCTGGAAAACTGCCTGAGGTAAGTAAGACGGCAAATGTAGTCCCCATTAAGTGATGTTACATTACGTAAGTCCAAATCAGGACAGGAAGAATTTGCAGCATAAAAATCTAAACAAGAGTGAAGCTCTTGTTGAAACCCAGTTGGCCTAAACACATAATAAATTAACAGGAGTGGAACGAATACTTACAGATTTGATGGGAGCCTCAAGTCAAGTGGCTGACCACCGGTCAGAGACACTCGTCATTTCCCACCGGATGCAGAAAAGAAGGGAGGAAGGGGGGGGGGGGTAGAAGGAACCATGCATCCCCCTAACAAAAAAAGAAGAATACCCAACAAACTACCACCACCATTCATTCATACTTCCACCCTTATTATCTAATGAACATTTCCCTCATACACACAGACATGCAAACAGTACACACACACACACATAAACAATACACACACACACACACACACACACACACAAACACACACATACGTAAAGAAGCTAGAGAAAGTGCAAAGGTTTGCAACAAGACTAGTCCCGGAGCTAAGGGGCATGTCCTACGAGGAGAGGCTAAGGGAAATCGACCTGACGACACTGGAGAACAGGAGAGATAGGGCAGACATGATAACGATATATAAGATACTGAGAGGAATAGACAAGGTGGACAGAGACAGAATGTTCCAGAGATGGGACACAGCAACAAGGGGACACAGTTGGAAGTTGAAGACTCAAATGAATCACAGGGATGTTAGGAAGTATTTCTTCAGTCATAGAGTGGTCGGGAAGTGGAATAGCTTGGGAAGCGATGTAGTGGAGGCAGGTTCCATACATAGCTTTAAGCAGAGGTATGATAAAGCTCATGGAGCAGGGAGCGTGACCCAGTAGCGGCCAGTGAAGAGGCGGGGCCAGGAGCTTTGAATCGACCCTTGCAACCACAACTAGGTGAGTACAACTAGGTGAGTACAACTAGGTGAGTACAACTAGGTGAGTACACACAAACCTAAGTACAGCATTCCGACATCTTAATAAAGAATCGTTCAGGACCCTGTACACTGTGTACGTTAGGCCCATACTGGAGTATGCAGCACCAGTTTGGAACCCACACCTAGCCAAGCACGTAAAGAAGCTAGAGAAAGTACAAAGGTTTGCAACAAGCCTAGTCCCGGAGGCAAGGGGTATGTCCTACGAGGAGAGGTTAAGGGAAATCGACCTGACGACACTGGAGGACAGGAGAGATAGGGGGGACATGATAACGACATATAAAATACTGAGAGGAATTGACAAGGTGGACATAGAGAGAATGTTCCAGAGATGGGACACAGCAACAAGGGGACACAGTTGGAAGTTGAAAACTCAGATTAATCACAGGGATGTTAGGAAGTATTTCTTCACTCACAGAGTGGTCGGGAAGTTGAATAGTTTGGGAAGCGATGTAGTGGAGGCAGGGAGAGTGACCCAGTAGCGGCCAGTGAAGAGGCGGGGCCAGGAGCTATGACTCGACCCCTTCAACCACAACTAGGTGAGTACAACTAGGTGAGTACACACATTAGTTCGGCATGTATATATATATATATATATATATATATATATATATATATATATATATATATATATATATATATATATATATAAGTCAACCATTCACTTACTATATGAGTGATGTATACGAATAACCTACATTCAGTAATATAGAAAAGGGCAAATATTTTCAGCGTACTTGAGACTTACATCAGGCGCTGTTAAGTTGGATGGAAGTCAATATATAGGCGACCAGGTCAGATGAACTCTTGAAAGCATTCTGGCTCACATCAAGCAAGTGCCACACTAAACGATCATTAAGCAACTGTATATTGTTTTAATGTGCCAATTTTATTAAAAAAAATATTCTATAATAACAAGATTTTGCATTTTTTGTCGTCTTCCAACCATATACGCTTATGTATTTTAACTAGATTTTTTTTTGTATGCTTCTTTTTTGACTTTGTCAGTAAAGAAATTGTTTTTTTCTGCAATATCTGCATTATAACTCCTTTGATAGACATCAGTCCCAGAATGCTGGTATTTGTCAGTTACAGAAATTCTTTATATCAATCGTATGTTTTTTTTTTTTTTTTTTTTTGGGGGGGAGAGGTTCAAAGCGTGACTGTGGATCTTGTGAGGAGTTTCAAATTAAACACTGTTAGTGTATTTTACTCAGAGGAAGATTTGCATTGTCATTAGTATATGTAAGTCCTTATTTGTCAATATTATTAAAGAAACTGAGGATCATGGCTTCCATACATTAACTTTAGAATGACTCTTCCAATTAGCTTTAAAAATTCAAAATTGGTATATTTTGAACGATGATTTTGTTTTGTTTTAGGCTTTAATGATTTCATTTTTTTTATTTTAATAAAATGAGAACATTGATTTATTGGTTTCTATGCAATAACTTTGCAATGCCTTTTCTGATAAGATTAAAACTTTGAACCTAATTAGAAGGAATAAATTGTTGCTTTACCGTGTAGTTGGTTGATTGATCAAGTGGATTTAAAGTCTGTCCGTAATAGGAACATCATTAAGGCGATGAGCAACATCATTGATTTAAACTGTAATTAACGTTAATATATATTCGAATAGTAGATAGACGTTTAGGAAATATTTAAACAATATTAAAATAAATACATTTGAAGAAATATGTCTTATTAAAAAAATGGTCTGATATAAAATATCATGAATGTTTAATTATTGATTTTAATATACATACACATCAGATTGTGCCTTCAGATAACGCCCTCTCGTTTGTAAAAAATGGAAGCTACACACTCCTTTCACCCAAGTTCTACATCAAAGTCGTCATCGAGTCCTTCTACATTGACAACTACGGTCAAACACCTTACTACATCACCAATGAAGGTCTTCAAGTCACGTTTGAACAGGGTTGGGGATTTAGGCACGTATATTTTTATTTCAGTGATTGTAATCTCTTTTGTGATTGAGGCAAGTAGACGGTGCTCATCACATCAAACTTTGGATCATAACAATTTAGTCTTAAAATTTGCATGCCAGTGTGTTATTCACTGTGGATAGTTTTGTGGCGTGCTGGCACCAGCACTGGCATCTCTTGCAACCCTGCTGGCACCAGCACTGTCATCTCTTGCAACCCTGCTGGCACCAGCACTGGCATCTCCCGTCGTTCGGGAGTTCAGTTACGATGTCGCGAGTCAGTTAGGTGAATGTCATCGACTGTGAGGAAAGTTATATTGAATGGTATTATAAAATCCAGAGGGGAAATTAATATTGATGTTAGTAGAATTTCGAGAATTATATAATATATACCTCACCACCCATAAATTCTAAGATTATAAAATTTAGCTATATTTTCCCCAGTCAGTTGTTAGCACTGTTAATGGGCCCACAATAATATTAGCCCTTCCTCACAGGTTGCATAAAAAATTTCTGCTTAATCAAATGTTTTACTTTCTCTGCTTTAGGAAAGGCGCCCCATTTTATTTGCGTTTTAAGCAATTGTTGCTGCAGTTAAAAGAATCTGGCATTACCGACCAATGGACTAATGATGTGATAGCCAGACGAGTGAGGAAGAACAGAGGAGGCGCACAACTTCACCCTCTGGAGTCCCCTGGAAATACACAGAACGTAAGTATCTCAGTGTACGCTAGCACAAAATTTACCAGTTCAATGAATGCAAAATAATTTGATAAGTCGGGTTCGGTGTTTAGAGTTCTTCATCACTGCAGCAGCATCAACACGTATATCATTATACAATGCTAGTCTATTTTACTTAAGTTCATCTTATTTCTCCCAAAATCGATGGTTTCTTACATTTTCGTAAGATGCAATTTTCTTCCTTAATTCATTGTATCTGTTTACCATGTTTAGATGTACACTCACAATTTCATCAAGTCATAAAATAACTAAGTAACAACTGAAAAAATACAAATGCTACTTTTCCCTAAAGTGTGAAATAGCACATAGACAAATTCCGTAATCCCATCCCACGTACTGAGGCTTAGCTAATTCTGGATGGAAGTGATTCTGTAGGGTATGGTCTCATGACTGGTTTCTTTATGTCCACGCAATCCTTGTTATGTTCAAAACACACTCAAATTTCGTCTAAGCCTCTTTTCATTAGCATTCTATCATAAAGATTTTTCATCTCGTTCAATTTCCGTTTATGGAAAAACTTTTTCCATAATATATCAATCAATCAGTTTTGCATTCACTTTCATATACGTTTCGTGTTTAGAGTCTACATTGGAAATCCATACTAAAAAATCTCAAGTAAACATAGTATCACCCTTTCCTACTTTTGTTTTTTCTTAAGTACTCTTGGGTCTATATACTGATGGTTTCTTCCAGAGTTCTTTCTTATCTGTATTAACGTCTGACTCGTCATCTGGTCAGCGCAACTCACCAGTCTTTCGGGTCTGGGAGATTCCCATTTTGTATTGTAAGAGACGTCGTCCCAAGTAAAAGAAGTTCCACTTCATTAAGGATTTTCAGTGTCTGGTTTTGCAGTGTGGGTCAAGAATATGGGTATTCATTCCGTCGTCTGGTCAGATCTGGCGTGGTATGATAACGTAAATGTTTGATGTTAACTCGACAGCAGAAATCTTAAAATACAAAGTAATTTGAATTTCCTACCGTTGCCTATGGAAGACAATTTTAGCTTCTCCATATACACAAATGGCTTTATAAAATTTCTTCAGTGCTGTTCTCATGGTTTTGTTGCTAAGCATGAACATACGTAATAATGTCGAGAAAAGTAGAGAAAACAGCAATAATAATTAAACAATAACGGTATGGTCAGCTGCTCGATATAAATTAATCAAATAATCAATCAAATTATTTTTGGCGCTTGGACATTTTTCTATTACCACTGGCAATTATTGCCATTTCCTGATAAAAGTGCCTGATTATCTATTTTTTTTTTTGGCATGTAGGACTTAGTTGGCCGTATACTTGATCAAAAAACATATTGCTGCTGTTTTTATACCATATTGTGTTTCAATAAGTGACTGCCATTATGGATGAGGGTTCGTTCTTGATGAACTACACTTTTGTGAATTATTAACAATATCTGATAGTAGTAAATGTTTCTTCTCGAGTACAAGACATTATCACGCATTAAAAAAATGAGAATACTTTGTTTCCTAAAACCCTCGTTGTAATGGCTTTCAATCTATTCTTTACTGATCGTTTCACAATATCTAAATTTATTATATTACATACTACGTCTGGTTCTTTATTTTCTTCTCTACATAGTTTGTCCAACTCAGTATATCTGATACACGATCTAAAATACGTGGTGTTTCTTATGGTACCTGAGAGTCTTCTTTAGAAAAAAAAGTAAAGATGCTGATGGTCTCTTATAATCTTAAATGGTCATCCCTATAAAACAATGTGAAAAAAGGCACGAATGTGTAATAACTAATGCCTCTTTATCAGTAATTAAATAACATTTATCGGTTTAGTTTACCTTTAGCAGAGATCAGCCCAGGAGGCAGCGCAGAGGAAAATTCACACACACACGAACTATTAAATCTCTGCACCAAATTCACCTTAAACCAACAAATATTAAAGCCTACAAGACTAGAAAATACGCTGGACCTCATCTTCACTAACAACGACGATCTGATACGTAATATAACCGTATCAAAGACAATACACTCAGATCACGCAAGGGATTCGAAGACTAACCCAAAAGGGTTCTTTCAGGTACGTATACAGAAGTAAGATTAGGGACAAGATAGGCCCACTTAAGAGTAACTCAGGACAAATCACGGACAGTGATAAGGATATGTGTGAAATTTTAATACTTACTTCCTCTCAGTTTTTACTCAGGAAGATACTAGCGGAATTCCAGAAATAATAAATTATGTAGAACTGGAAGATAATAGACTATGCTCGATTGGGGTAACTAGTGACATGGTCCTCAGACAAATAGAGAAATTAAAACCTAACAAATCCCCAGGCCCTGATGAACTGTTTGCAAGAGTTTTAAAGGAATGTAAAGAGGAACTTAGCAAACCTTTGGCAAATCTTTTCAATATATCACTACAAACTGGCATAGTGCCAGACAAGTGGAAAAGGGCAAATGTAATACCTATTTACAAGGCAGGTGACAGGTCCTTAGCTTCGAACTATAGACCAATAAGCCTTACCTCCATAGTTGGTAAATTTATGGAGTCAATAATTGCCGAGGCAATTCGTAGCCATCTTGAAAAGCATAAATTGATTAATGAATCTCAACACGGATTTACAAAGGGGCGTTCATGTCTTACGAATTTACTAACTTTTTTCACTAAGGTGTTTGAGGAGGTAGATCATGGTAATGAATATGATATTGTGTATATGGACTTCAGTAAGGCTTTCGATAAAGTTCCACATCAGAGGCTACTGAGGAAACTTAAGGCACACGGAATAGGAGGAGAAATTTTTTTCCTGGGTAGAGGCATGGTTGACTAATAGGCGGCAGAGAGTTTGCATAAATGGAGAGAAATCAGAATGGGGGCGCGTCTCAAGCGGTGTTCCACAGGGGTCAGTTTGGGCCCCTGTTGTTTACAATTTACATAAACGACATAGATGAGGGAATAAATAGTAGCATAAGTAAATTTGCTGATGACACCAAAATAGGCCGTCCAATTCATTCAAATGAGGACATTAGAGCACTCCAGGATGATTTGAATAGACTGATGCAGTGGTCGGAGAAGTGGCAGATGCAGTTTAATGTAAACAAATGCAAAGTTCTAAATGTTGGGCAGGACAATAACCATGCCACATATAAGCTGAATAATGTAGATCTTATTACTTGTGATTGCGAGAAGGATTTAGGAGTTTTGATTAGTAGTAATCTGAAGCCTAGACAACAGTGCATAAGTGTTCGCAATAAAGCTAACAGAATCCTTGGCTTCATATCAAGAAGTATAAATAACAGAAGTCCTCAGGTTGTTCTTCAACTCTATATATCTATGGTTAGGCCTCATTTAGATTATGCTGCACAGTTCTGGTCACCGTATTACAGAATGGATATAAATGCACTGGAAAACGTACAAAGGAGGATGACAAAGTTGATCCCTTGTATCAGAAATCTTCCCTATGAGGATAGACTGAGGGCCCTGAATCTGCACTCTCTAGAAAGGCGTAGAATTAGGGGGGATATGATTGAGGTGTACAAATGGAAAACAGGAATAAACAAAGGGGATGTAAATAGCGTGCTGAAAATATCCAGCCAAGAGAGGACTCGCAGCAATGGTTTCAAGTTGAAAAAGTTCAGATTCAGGAAGGATATAGGAAAGCACTGGTTTGGTAATAGAGTTGTGGATGAGTGGAAACAACTCCCAAGTACCATCATAGATGCTAAGACGTTGTGTAGTTTTAAAAATAGGTTAGATAAATACATGGGTGGGTGTGGATGGGTGTGAGTTTGGACCTGACTAGCTTGTACTAGGTCAGATGCAGTGCTCCTTCCTTAAGTGAAGGTAACCTGACCTGTACTAATTCCTTAAGTGGAAGTGACCTGACCAGGTGGTCGGCTGGACAATTATATGAATGGGTGCGGTTGGGTGTGAATTGGTCTTGACTAGCTTGTGCTACTAGGTCAGATGCAGTGCTCCTTCCTTAAGTGAATTTAACCTGACCTGGCTGGGTCGGGGCATTGGCTTAAGCCGTTGGAGATTTGGACCTGCCTCGCATGGGCCAGTAGGTCTGCTGCAGTGTTCCTTCTTTCTTATGTTCTTATGTTCTTATAACAGAGGTACAGACATGTATGCACAAGGCTCCTGACCAGCAAAATGTCAATCAATTAAGAAATGAAAGAGAAGATGTAAACTAGAAAGAGAGAGATGCTCCCTATACAGACGAAGGCAAAGAGTCACAGAGCTGCTGAGAGGGGCCAATATATCTGAAATACGGAGAGGGGCACTGGTCAATGAAATTGCAAACATCGAACTTAAACTGAAGGAATCTTACAGGAGACAAGAATCTCAGGAAGAACTAAAAATCATAAAGGAAAATGAAAAAAAAAAAACTTCTCTTATGCCAAATCTAAGGGAAAAACAACATCCAGTATTGGGCCTCTGCTTAGGCAGGATGGGACATACACTGATGACAGCCAAGAAATGGATGAGATATTAAAGTCCCAATACGACTCAGTGTTCAGCGAGCCGCTGCCCAGACAAAGGATCGACAATCCAAATGAATTCTTTATGAACGAAACCCAAAATCTGGTCATCTCAAAAATCTCGGATATTATTCTAACTCCACAAGACTTTGAAAAGGCAATAAATGACATGCCTATGCACTCTGCCCCAGGCCCAGACTCATGAAGCTCTGTGTTCATCAAGATTTGCAAGAAGCCCCTATCGCGTGCCTTCAGCATTCTATGGAGAGGGAGCATGGACACAGGAGTTATCCCACACACACTAAAAACAACAGAGAGCCCCACTCCACAAGGGTGGCAGTAAAGCAATTGCAAAGAACTACAGACCGATAGCACTAACATCCCATATCACAAAAATCTTTGAGAGGGTTCTAAGAAGCAAGATCGCCAACCACCTAGATACCCATCAATTACACAACCCAGGGTAACACGGGTTTAGAGCAGGTCGCTCCTGCCTGTCCCAGCTCCTGGACCACTATGACAGGGTCATGGATGATGTTGAGGATAAACAAAATACAGATGTAGTATACACAGACTTTGCAAAAGCCTTCGACAAGTGTGACCATGGCGTAATAGCACACAAAATGCGTGATAAAGGAATAACAGGAAAAGTTGGTAGATGGATCTATAACTTCCTGACAAATAGAACACAAAGAGTAATAGTAAACAGAGTAAAGTCCCAGGCAGCCACCATGAAAAGCTCTGTTCCACAAGGCACAGTACTCACTCCCATTCTATTCCTCATCCTCATTTTTGACATAGACAGAGATATAAGCCATAGCTCCGTGTCTTCCTTTGTGGATGACACCCAGATTACCATGGCAGTGACCTCCATTGAAGACACTGCAAGACTCCAAGCGGACATCAACCAAAACTTCAAATGGGCCACTCAAAACAATATGAAGTTCAACGAGGAGAAATTTCAACTACTCAGATATGGAAAACTTGAGTAAATAAAAAATATATCAAGGTATACGACAAATTCCAACCATACAATAGAGCGAAAAAGAAATGTGAAGGACTTGCGAGTGATAATGTCAGAGGATCTCGCTTTTAAAGACCACAGCAATGTATCTACCTCACCGGCTAGGAAAATGATAGGATGGATAATGAGAACCTTCAAAACTAAGGACGCCAAGCCAATGATGACACTCTTCAAATCACTTTTTCTCTCTAGGCTGTAATACTGCTGTATACTAACAGCCCCCTTCAAGGCTGGCGACATTGCAGACCTGGAGAGTGTGCAAATAACTTTCACAGCACACATAAGTACGATAAAGCACCTAAATTACTGGGAACGGTTGAAGGTCCTTGATCTGTATTCCCTGGAACGCAGGCGAGAGAGATACATGATAATATACACTTGGAAGGTCCTGGAGGGAGTGGTACCAAACCTGCACACGAAAATCACTCCCTGTGAAAGCAAAAGACTCAGCAGGAGATGCAACATTCCCCCAATGAAAAGCGGAGCGCCACGAGTACACTGAGAGACAACACCATAAGTGTATGGGACCCAAGACTGTTCAACTGCCTCCCAGCATACATTAGGGGGATTACCAATAGACCCCTGGCTGTCTTCAAGAAGGCACTGGACAGGCACCTAAAGTCAGTACCTGACAAACCGGGCTGTGGTTCGTTCGTCAGTTTGCGTGCGGCCGACAGTAACAGCCTGGTTGATCAGACCCTGATTCACCATGAGGCCTGGTTTCAGACCTGGCCGCGGGGGTGTTGACCCCCGAAACCCTCTCCAGGTAAACTCCAGGTAAGTGGGTCAAGGGTGTGGCAATAATAGCAAAATATTTAGTGGTTAAATCCGCTCGTCCGTTAACTCTGCTTTCTTGTCACTGGTAGTTGGAAACGTTTCCTGAATCCCTTGTAGGTTTGTATCTGACATCCTTTCTTTAATAATATGACATCTTTATATTCTTTGGCGAAACAAATTTTTTGACAGAAAATGTTATGTTGCTAGCAGTCTCGGCAGTTGCTGTTGGCAAAACTCATATTTCATAAGTAGAGACAATGTACAGAAACTTTTCCTGTCGGGTTCATTAATTAATACAATAGGAACATGGTACGTAGCAGTGTAGCTTTCAATGATGATTTTCGTGAGCATTTCTTCAATCATCTGCTGGTTATTATTTTGGCAAATTCCGGACGAGAGAATTTTGGCATACGGACAGAATCGTGATCAGTCATGGAATTAGTTACGTCTGTAATACTGATGTTTAACAGAAATAAGTAAATGAGCAAACGTTAATTATAAATCAAGTAATCTGGAACACTTTGAATTAAAAATTCTGCGCAAGATATAACCACTACGAATTACATGGCTTCGTTATGTAGATTATATTTTCACTGCCTAGGATGAAGCTGGGGATTATTTCACTACATTCTACATCACGCTTTACCAACTAGCACAATACATTAAATTCAAGTAGAATGGGAAAAACATAATCAGCTTATTTTTCTCGATGTTCTAGTTATCAGACACGAACAGGTTAGGTTAGGTAAGGTTCGTCAAGAAACAGGACAAGTGTTTCCTGACGCGGGTCTTAGTCAGATGATGACCCGCCGTTGAAGGTTTTGGTCATCTGACCGAGGCCTTCCGCTGGCTTACCGGTCCACCCCTTTAAAAATTATGGTCAATATGGTTAACCATTTTTACACATTAGACACGAACAAAGCCTGGAATTCACAGAGAAAACCCACACATACATACTTACATCCATTTCTTCAGTCAACATTTCTCGCAAATTAAGAAAAGTACAATTTCCAGTATTTTCCTAAGAACTGGTTAATTACGATTTATCATTGATATTACCTACAATCATTGAGCTTATTAAACTCTGTATTGTTGACTCAAAGTTTGTGTTTAATGGCGAGTTTTAGACTCAGAATTTTTGTATGGCAATGGGAAATCCTCTCTCACCTGTCCTTAGCAATTTGTATATGGAATATTTTGAAACAAGATTGCTTAGCAAAATCCTTCCCAATCGAGCTAAGTGGTACAAATATGTTGTCGATGTTTTATATCTAATGCCTAAGAATACAGATATAACCCAATTCTTTGTTGAATTAAATAGTTTAACTCATTTCATAATTTTTTAATGTTAAGTTTGAGCAAAACTCATTCTCTTTTCTAGATATATTAATTATTAAGGGGAACAATGATTTAAAATTTAAAATGTAGATAAAACCAACAAATAACTGTTCTTACGAGCATTATTATTCTTCATCATGATAGAGTTAAACTTTCTGTATTCTCATAAGTGTTTTTAAGAACTGCGTATTTGCAGCCCAAAGTTCATAAATGATTTATGTAATAGCTAATGATATAAAATTCTAAAACGCTTAACTGATAAATCTTTTAAAAATGCAAGAAATGCTTTTTACAATTCAAAAAAGGACAATCTTATTCTACCAAGACTTTGTTTTTACCTTAACATGAAAACTTTCTGGATATACCTTCTCTACTTATGAATTTTAAAAAAATATTTAAAAACCTTGTTGCAGTAAAAAAATTGATTAAAATCCCCTCCCTAAATACTGATAGCTATGTCTACAAAATTCCTTGTCAAAATTGTGATAAAGTTTATTATGGTCAAAGTGGGAAAAGCTCTGATTTTAAACATCCAATTGATTTTCAAAAGGCCGAGAAAATTGTATCAAGCAACTCCATGGTTAAGACAAACATAATAGAATCAAACTTCATAAAAAAAAAGTTTTGAAATAAATATGAATATTAGTTTAGGATTATACAAAATTAGTTTAATTTATCATTAGTAAAATTTGGGTAGAATTTAAGATATATTCGACAATGTAAAATCATACAATTTTGGTAGAATATAAGCTATGTCTGACAGGTCCTCGACCATCTCATCCGCATCATCATAAAGGAATGAGTGAGGTGTTGCAGGTTGACTGCGAGGTGTAGTCTCACCCTTATATGCCATCTGAAGATCTTTTATTTTTACAGTTCCTTGATGATGTGAGAAAACACTAAACCCTTGGAAATTCACTATTTACATATATATATTATTTTAACCACGAACGAGTGGCATTTAATCAATAACAACACTGCGACTAGACGAGGACTCGAACCCATGTCGTTTTGGCCCGTCCCATGGTGAGCGAAAATCACATGACGCTCTAACCCACAGGACCACTCAATCCTACAAAGATCACGAACCCAGCAGAGCTAGGTGTTTTACCGTGATCCGAGGACATATGGTGGTGTGGGTGCCTCAGAGCTAATTTCATTCTACTCCCTGTTTGGTGTACTAGCCTTCATAAGCAGTCTACGCTGGGTGTGTGATCTTTGTAGGAATAAGGGGTCCTGAGGGTTAGAGCGTCATGTGATTTTCGCTCACCATGAGGCGGGCCAAAACGACGTGGGTTCGAGTCCTCGGCTAACCGAACTCACTTAAAATTAAGTTATTTCTTAAAATTTCTCTTATACGTTTAAAGATTTGTTTTCATTTATGTTAATGTAAAAATAATAATTTTGTACCAAATGAAACTTAGAAAGCTTACCTAACCTTATTATAACAAGCGCAATTTAATTTAGCCTAATCCAACTAAACATATTTTAGATAAGTTTACAATAATTTAATAATTAACAAACACAGTGAAATATATTTTTTTCATTAGGTTCAGAATATTTTTTGCGAAATTATTGCATTCACAAATTTTCGGTTGCCTTATTCGGCAAGAAGAGCGTTGCTATTTAAGCCCAAATCGCAATTTTACCTATTCGGCACCATATACATATACACATATATATATGCAAGACAACCACTATGAAAAAATAGAGGAATTCCAAGCGCTTTCGTGACTTCTCACATTATCAAGGAACTTTAAAAGGAAACATGACAAGAAGGCTTATAAAGGGGCAGAATACACCTCACAGTCACATCACACTAACAAAGACAACACCTCACTGACCACACTGTGATCTTTTTGCATATAGTATATATATACATATATATGTATATATATATATATATATATATATATATATATATATATATATATATATATATATATATATATATATATATATATTTGTTTGTTTTCCTTGAGAAGAAGTTTACTTTTTTAACGATAAATATAATTTTTTTTACCAAATTTCCATGGGAAATTCTTTTGCAAATATTACTGAAGTGATTTTTTTATTTATGAGAGTTCCATATCGAGAACAAAAATATAAAAAAATATTTAAATCTATGTTTCCCGCTAGGAGTTTAACCAATGACGTGTATGATACTCTAGTAAGCATTGATTTAATTTTTAAAATGCTGTATTAAAAAAAATAAAATATGTTGCTGATTTGAAATCCTTCATAGTATAAAATGTATGATCAATTGATAATGAGGTGAAGGGTAGATATGAGACAGAAGTGAAGCTAATATTGGTCTCATTCCACAGGTGGATAAATCTGAAGTGTTGCGTCTGTATCATCTGCAGGGAGCATTCTACTTGATGTTCCTGGGCTATGTCATCGCTTCTAATGTGTTCCTGGGAGAACACATTTATAACTACCTAACACCACCTTTGTAGTGCTGTGAAAAAACTTCCTCTGGCATGCAGTGGAATTCTTGAACCAAGGAATTGGAACTATATTCTCCTTTTCTAGGATCATCGCTAATTACCTCTCTTACCCATGCGCAATTTGACCTGTATGAGTCTAGTGCATCCCCATGAATATAATAGTTCTAGATATTTTTTGTTTATTATACTTCTATCAGCTACTGCTTCTTTCAGTGCTACAATATTAGGAAATGATAAATGCTGAGTGAGCATTTATCAGCAAACATTATAACCTTCCTGAATTTTTTTCTATTGTTTCCTCTTGTCAGACATTTAATTGTTCAATTAGATCTTTCCTACATTCATTCTTAATTTTAATTCATGTAATTAAAAACAATTTTTACACATTAATGCATATTTCCTTTTTAAAAACTTTTATGGACAATGCAATGTATTCTGCTTGATAATATAAACATGACCCCTCTTCCACTACCTTGTTTCTTTTCCGGCTTATAATATTTTTCACCCGTCCCTAGGTTATGTATTTCACACATATCCTCCTGATGACGTTCCTTTACTAGTGTGGGGGACTATAGTCTTCGTTATTGTAGTGGAATCAGTGGTGTAATGGTGCTAGCTTCTCTGGCACCATTGCAGCCTGTTGATCCTAAACTAATTACTGCCTTGTGAGTTTGCCACACAGTGACCCATTTGTACCTTGTTTCTGCTTCCCAGTTGGTTGAGACCACTGGGTCAGAGTTTTTTGGGTAGGCAACAAGCTTCTTTACATCAAAGATATACAGTACTAATAAGTTGTTGAAAAATCCACATGTTTCACCCACCAGTAGTGGAAGCAGTGGAGGATGCATAGTGATGCAGCAGTATAGATGTGGTCACTTTTGTGAATCACCCACAAGTGTAAAATGATTGATCCCTGAAGCTGGGGCCAAATATTTATTAAGTGAGTTGTTGAGTCATCTTATAGTTTCCCACAAGGAAGGTAAATCTAGTTGAGGTAAATCTAGTTGTGGAGCCTGTAGAAGTTGAACGATGCAACAGTAGTAGATGTAGACATTAGTATATGAAGCCAATGAGTGAATGTGTCAGGCCCATTAGGAGGGCCAGAGATTTAGCAATCGAATTTTAGAGCCACCCTGTTTGAAGCTAGTGATCAGTCTAGTACTGGAGTCAGTGAAGGAAGGAAAGCATTGCAGCAGTTACAGATGTGGTCAGGGCCCACAAGGAGAGAGTCACGCATTATGAGTCGACCACAGATTTAGCAATCTCCATACCAGGATTACATAGAGTTGTTTGACAGTCGCCCCAAGGCTCCTGACAACCACAACTCCCAAGAAACAAGGAATAACGATTAAAAATCAATAAACCGAATGAGATACAATGAAAGAAAACCAGTAATCTATATGAAATGAATGGGTGGGTTATGCTAAGTAATATTTGTCAAGAAACAGGGCAAGTGTTTCCTGACGCTGCAGCTTTTGGTCAACTGACCGAGGCCTTCTACTGGCTTACATATTCACCTCTTTAAAAATTAACTTTTTTCTTTTAGAGATTAATGGGTAGAGCAAGAATGTAATATAAGAACATGAAAAAGATGATCAAATGAGTATATTAGAGAAAAAAAATATCTAGGAAAATAAATAATGTAGTAAATCTCCACAAACTGAACATAATTCAACATAGCTACAAAAAAATGGAAAAAAATCAGGAAAGATATGTATGAAAACTTTGCACGTGGTAGTTACAATAGGTGGATACAAGTGGATTATGTTGTCATAAAAACGATGAAAACAGTAATAAAAAGATTGAAGGAGTAACAGTGAGACACTGAAATACCTGAGTTATATGGGAAAGTATAGCAAAACAGAAAGCAAACAAGGAAATTAGATTAAAAAAAGTCATACATGTTGAACAACTGTCTATGTATGTGGCAAGCACAATGTTATACCATTCAGGCCCCTTTGTTGAATATTCTGATGCCGCTACACCTGTTAACCACGCTTCAAATCCCCATCAATTCTTCTCTTTATTCTCACATATTCGTCCATTACGAATGTCTGTGATCATCCTGAGGTCATCTTCACGTTCGGTTCATCTGAATAAACTATTCCAAATCTTTTTTTCCCAAACAAAGCTAAACAGAAAGCTACTGTACACACTTACATTATTAATGTGAGCGACATCTGCTGCGCGTTGCTGGTTCCTCCCGCTTATAAATGTGTCAGCGCTGCAGTTGTGTGGATCAGTAGCCGCGTGTAATTGTCCTAAGAACGTCGCTGCATAATTGTACTTAAGGTGAGCTAATTTATTATGTGTGATGAATGTTTTAACGGAATATATATATATGTATATATATATATATATATATATATATATATATATATATATATATATATATATATATATATATATATATATATATATATATATATATATATATATATGCAAAAGATCACAGTAAACAGGTGATATCAAAATATGCAAGAAAACCACTATGAAAAAATAGAAGAATTCCAAGCGCTTTCGTGACTACTCACATTATCAAGGAACTATAACAGGAAACATGACAAGAAGGGCTTATATAAGGGGCGAGACTACACCTCACAGTCACATCACACTAACAAAGACTACACCTCACAGTAGCGTAACATCGTACGACTCTGTGAAGAGGAAAATAAGAAAGGACCTGAAACTCTTCCCAAGAATTAAGATTAGTCCAATTTATCATTAAATTCTTCCCAAATTTTATTAATTATAAATGAATCCAATTTATATAAACCAAAAGAAATATTCATATTATTTTCAAAACTGCTTTTAATGAAACATGATTCTATTATATTTCTCTCAACCATGGACTTGCTTGATACAACCTTCTCAGCATTTTGAAAATCAATTGGATGGTTAAAATCTCTCACATGAATAAATAGAGCATTAGAATCTTGTCCAGTTCTAATGCTATATTTATGTTGTTTTAATCTTAGTTCAAGACTTTTACCAGTTTGACCATAATAAACTTTATCGCATATTTTACAGGGAATCTTATAGACACATCCGTCAGCATTTTGGGGAATTTTTTATCAAAAGTCTTTTACTGTATCAAGATTTTTAAATACAACTTTGATATTAAAATTCTTAAGAAAGGAAGGCATATCAACCAAGTTTTCATGGTAAGGGAGAACCAACATATTTTTGGTTGAATAAAGTTGGTTGTCCCTTTTTGGATTGTAAAAAGTATTCCTAGCTATTTTAAAAGATTTATCAATTATGTTTCTTGGGTATTTTAAATCATTAGCTATTTCATAAATTTTAGAGATTTCTTCATCTATGAACTCTGGACTACAAATACGTAAAGCTCTCAAAAACATTGAAGAAAAAACCGACACTTTAACTCTATCTTGATGTGAAGAGTAATAGTGTACTAAGGAACAATTATTTGTAGGTTTTCTGTAAATTTTAAATTTAAAATCAATGTTACCTTTAATAATAAAAACATCTAGGAAGGGCAATGAGTTATTTACTTCGAATTCAACAGTAAAATTTATAGAATGAGCTAAGCTATTTAATTTAACAAGGAAATGGTTTATATCTACTTCCTTAGGCATAAGGCACAAAATATCATCAACATATCTATACCACTTAGCTCTATTGGGAAGGATAGTGTTAAGCAATCTTGTTTCGAAAAATTCCATATATAAGTTACTAAGAACAGGTGAAAGAGGATTTCCCATTGCCATACCAAACTTCTGAGTGTAAAACTCATCATTAAATACAAATTTTGCATCAACAATACAAAGTTTAATAAGTTTAATGATAGTAGGAACTGGCAATGGTAAATCATAATTAACCAGTTCTTCAGATAAGAACCTTAGTAAATCATCAACAGGAACTTTTGTAAACAAGGAGGTAACATCAAAACTAACCATATTGAAATCATTTAAATCAGTCAAGGTGCTTAATTTATCAACTAAATCTATCAACTAAATATATCGTGCCGAATAGGTAAAACTTGCGATATTTTTTTTTTCGCTTAAATAACAGCGCTCTTCTTGCCGAATAAGGCAAGCGAAAATTTTTGTGCGCAATAATTTAGTAGAAATCATTCTAAAAATATCGAAAAAAATATTTTTTCATAGTGTTTGTTTATTACTAAATAATTATAAACTTATCTAAAATATATTTAGTAGGATTAGGCTAAATTAAATTGCGCTTGTTATAATAAGGTTAGGTAAGTTTTCTATTTTTTTTTTTTTTGTACAAAACTATTAATTTTACATTACCATAAATGAAGATGGACAGTGGTTGCAAGCCTCACTTCCAATCAGGCTTGGGGGGCTGGGAGTACGCAAATTCACCCAGATTGCCCTACCAGCCTTCCTACCCTTTTCCATAGCATCAAACGAGTTAATAAAACAAATTCTTCCGGACAACCTCAGTGACTAAGCAGGAATACAAGACCCTAGTTACGCCAGTGCCATAACTGAATGGGAGACTTGCTGCTACAGCACAAAAACCTAGTGCAGTGCTGACCTACAAACAGTAAGGTTGGGATGGCCCATTTCTGAAAAGGTGCTTGCCAATATGCTTAGGGCTGTAACATCAGACAGGGAGACTGCCCGTCTCCTAGCTGTGAGTGCACATCATTCTGGGGACTTCCTACAAACAACTCCCATTTCGGCTATGGGAACACGCCTCGACCCTAGGACCCTCCGTATTGCAGTGGCTCTCCGCCTTGTTGTCCTAATTCACACGGAATATACGTGTATTTGCGACATTGTGCAAGCCGACCAATATGGTCTACATGGCCTTAATTGTACCAAAACCAAAGGTTGGCATGCAAGACACAATGAAGTCAACGACATCATAAGATACGCCTTTCTATAGCTGGATGCCCAGCCGAGAGAAAGCCCCGATCACTAGCAGGCAACAATACCCACAACCCAGCAAACCACCCCGATGGGATCACCATCTATCCTTGGAAGAATAACAAGCTCTTAGCATGGGACTATACTTGTGTGTCGACACTGGCTGACACCTACATCCTTCACAGTGTCGGGCGACAGGGAGTAGCTGCTGATTACAGGGAGGAGTACAAGATCGGCAAGTACAGGGACATAAGCCAACAATATCAATTTGTCCCAGTGGGATCAGAGACTTTGGGATATTGGGAAAAAAAGGCCACATGTTTCCTTAAATAACTGGGTTCGACTCATTTAAACCACAAAGGACCCAAGGACAGCCACTTTCATGTTCGGAGAACCTCAGCGTGGCCATCCAGACGGGAAATGAATACTGCATACTGGGCACCCGTCTTGCTTCGGAGGAGCTGGAGGAGATTTATAATCTTTGATATATTGTACCAATGTATTCATCTTTGTGTTTTCTGTCAATGTATTCTGTCTATTAATAAAGTTCACATAGAATATAGAATATAGGGGGAGTGGTTGGAGAAGAAAATATTCAAACAGCTCCAGGGAGAAACTTAATATTTCCCTGAGGTACGTTTATTCTCTTCACTGAGGATGAGGGTCCCCAGTACAATTCTAGAAGCGATACTTCAATATATTTATATATATATATATATACATATATATATATATATATATATATATATATATATATATATATATATATATATATATATATATATATATATATATGTATATATATATATATATATATATATATATATATATATATATATATATATATATATATATATTATATATATATATATATATATATATATATATATATATATATATATATATATATATATATATATTGTGTGGTTCAGTGGACTAGAGTGTCATGTGTCATGTGTTTTCGCTCTCCATGAGGCGGGCCAAAGCATCATGGGTTCGACCTGGCTAGTGCAGTGTAGTTATTGATATATATTGATACTACACTGCACTAGCCAGGTCAGCCATGATGTTGGCCACTCATGAGAGCAACACATGACATATCTATCCACTGAACCACACAATCCTTAAGAGTAGCGCATCCAGTTGGACTGAATGTTGTACTCGCTTCCCAAGGACATACGGTGGTGTGGACGCCTCTAAGCTAATTTCATTCTACTCCCTGTTTGGTATACTAGCTCAACAAGCAGTATATTATATTATTGTAACAACGAACGAGTGGTATAATAATAATAATAATTATAATAATAATAGTTTATTTAGACATGATACATAGTTAGGTACAATGAGGTGTACATGCCAAAAGCCCCTAATATGCTGTGCATTGTGGGCATTCTTAAAACTAATTAATAGTAGACTACATGGTAAAAATTATGGTTGATAATTTACAAAATAGGTATAATTGTGTATCTAAGTTGTAAAATTTGAACATAAGTTGAACATAATAATTTATTAATTGTTGCATTGCAATTAATCGAATGAGATCAAACAATTTAAAACAATTAGTTGCATTGCAATTTCAGTTTATATGGTCATTATATAAGTTACACAGAGTACAAGTGAGTGAATTATTTTTTTGTTAATGTTATAGAAACAGTTAGCTCAATATGCATTATTTATAACAGGTTTTTACATTTTAGTGATTAATCAACTTTGTTGGGAATGTTTGATATTGTGCACCTAGGTTTGAGTGAGAATGTGTTTTTTTAGCATCGTTTTGAATTGGGGTACAGGCAGAGTTTCTTTGGCAATCACAGGTAATGAATTCCAAATTTTCGGGCCTTTTATGTGCATTGAGTTTTTGCATAGTGTTAGATGGACACGGGAACATCGAAGAGTGATCTGTGTCTAGTGTTATGGTCATGTGTTCTGTTAAAGTTGGTAAGGAGAAGGTTAAGTGGTGGGTTAATATTTGCATAGATTGTTCTATGTATGTAACAGGCACAGTAAAAATTATGGATGCCTTTTATGGTGAGTAAGTTTAGATTTTTTAATATTGGTGGAGTATGTTGTCTGGAGTGTGAATTTGTTATCATTCTAACTGCTGCCTTTTGTTGTGTTATTAATGGTCTGAGATGAGTTATTGTTGTTGAGCCCCATGCGCAGATTCCATAGGTGAGGTAGGGGTAAATGAGTGAGTGATATAGGGTAAGGAGAGCTGGTTGTGGAACATAGTACCGTATCTTGGATAGTATTGATCAATAACTACACTGCACTAGCCGCCCCTCCCCCACACATGTACCAAAACACAAACACATACCATGAAAGATTATAATGTATATATTTGCACACTTACTGAGGTTTTAATACTTGTTGCTGCATCCTTTACGCTTAATCATGTCCCTCAGCCGTGTAGGAAGCCTCTCACACAAATTCTTGAGGGTTTGGGGAGGTATATTATTCTATGCCTCATGTAGAGCAGCCTCCAGCCGAGGGATGGAACTGATATCCTTGCCCAGTAAACTTCGTTTCTCATTGACCAGAGGTTCTCAATAAGGTTTATGTCTGGGCAATTGCCTGGCCAGTCATTAAAGAACCACACTTCACAGTCCTTAAGCCACTGAACTACAGACACCTCTGAGAGAAGATGTGGGGTTCTTTTCTTTTAATTATAAGAACATAAGAACATAAAGAAGGAACACTGCAGCAGGCCTACTGGCCCATGCGAGGCAGGTCCAAATCTCCAATAGCTTAAGCCAATGCCCCGACCCAACCAGGTCAGGTTACATTCACTTAAGGAAGGAGCACTGCATCTGACCTAGCACAAGCTAGTCAGGACCAATTCACACCCAACCGCACCCACTCATATAATTGTCCAGCCGACCACCTGGTCAGCCGACCACCTGGTCAGGTCACTTCCACTTAAGGAATTAGTACAGCTACTGGCCTGGTAGTACAAGCTAGTCAGGTCCAAACTCACACCCATCCACACCCACCCATGTATTTATCTAACCTATTTTTAAAACTACACAACGTCTTAGCATCTATGACGGTACTCGGGAGTTTGTTCCACTCATCCACAACTCTATTACCAAACCAGTGCTTTCCTATATCCTTCCTGAATCTAAACTTTTCCAACTTCAAACCATTGCTGCGAGTCCTGTCTTGGCTGGATATTTTCAGCACGCTATTTACATCCCCTTTGTTTATTCCTGTTTTCCATTTGTACACCTCAATTATATCCCCCTAATTCTACCCCTAATTCTACGAACATATGTCTTCTTCAAGGGGCCAGGCCGAGGTTTGGCAGACGGTAACTCAACATTGCCACCAGCCTTGAAACGCTGCACCCAGTTCCACACTGAACGCTCACACACATCAACATTCTGCACTACTTCTTTCGTCTGGTGCCCAGCATTGTGAAGCCCTATGATTTGAGCTATAGTTTCAGGTATTAAAGACTTCATTTTACCCATAATCAAACATGTACAGCCCCAAAACCAAAGTGAACACAAGACAAAAGATGGGGTGGATGAGAGACAAAAGTGCAACACTTCCTCTTACCCTGGAAGCCACGTGAGCACTGAGGAGTTACTGTGGAGTGTGGTGGCAGACCATGACGCCATGCTAATGGCTGCTACCCGGTATAATGCACTGACGAGAAAAGACCCCCCTTTATGGTAGGCCTTTGATTTTCGTCACATCATTATCTATATATATATATATATATATATATATATATATATATATATATATATATATATATATATATATATATATATATATATATATATATATATATATATATATATATATATATATATATATACATTATTTAAAAGTCCAAATCATGAATATTTTGTTAGAATGTATCAAAGATTGTAGAATCTCTTCCAGCTCCTCCTATGCTGGACGCGAACCAAGAAGTACGCACCTTAACAATTCGCAAAGAGGCGATTTTATTTACAAACTTTATCTCTCAGTCCACAACAAAATTTGAAATTGAACACTGTACATCAAAGTACACAGTACTTTTACCACATAGCCAGACCTCAGATAATTATGGGCACCTAGCCAAAGCTAGGTGGGTATCTAATACCCCGGAGCGAAAAGCAATTTGAAGATACCGAAAAACAAATTATAACATTAATTTTAATTAATATTTAATCAATTTTGTGATAAATGATATATTTATTCGACATGTTTAAATAATTTAGGCTAGGTTAGGTTAGGTTATGCGAGGTTTCTATGTTAGGTTTGGTGCAGTTTTTACACGATTTTCAATAAAAAGATATATTTTTCAATTCATTATGGAATGTCAGCTTGTACACTAAAATAAATTCTGGCCGAAGTCATGCAATATAATTTATATTAAGCGGTGTTAACATCATTCAGATTCAGTACAATGTATAATTAATTGTGTTTGACAGAGCCGTATTAATGGAGAGGCGACCCACAACACATCAAATAGTAATCGCTTACCGCGTCAAAATTGTATGGATGTGGATGAGTGGAATACCAGCGAGAGAAATATCTCAGGAGATCGGAGTCAGCCTCGCCACAGTGTACAGGTGGATCCGGCGATGGCAGGTGGAAGGCACTGTGGCACGAAAACCCTTTCGTGTTATATGCCATTCCAACTCTTGGGAAGGTGACAAAAGCCTAAACACGCCCTTGCAGACACAACCAACGATGACAACCGTGTGCGGCTCAAACCTCTTTCACTCTTATCATAATATCTCTTCATTAAACTACTACGTCTGAAAAATTAACGTTAAAGTCGCTTTACGTGTTTATACTAGATATTGTAATGGAATTTGGTTGGAAGGTTAACGAGACACGTAAGACAACCGATGTATTCTCTAAACTAAAACTTACTGTATCTGCTTTCGTTTCTCTGTGTACAGTCTGTAGTTTTAAAAGCAAGAGTTAAAACTCTTCGAAAAATCTTGTCCCTTCTGATATTCGAAATAACACTGAAAATAATAAAACTGGTGATGTTTAGTTACAAATAGATTCGGATTATATTAATCAATAAATCAAAAAGAAATTACTAAAATCAACTCAACGATCTATTGTACTGATATATTTTCTGTGAGAAAAATATCTTTCTGTGACTTATGTATCACATTTTGTACAGTATACTTGTTTTTTTTCTATTTAGCATGGAATTATGTCACCCATTTTTTTCCTACCGACAACACTGAAATAAAAGCAGCTAATACGTAGCCAGTCTTTCTCATCAAGTATCCTGGGTATGAACTATGGTGCCCCGTGGCCTGGTGGTAAAAGCTCTCGCTTCACACGGTGACGGTACAATGGGTATCTGGGTGTTAATAGACTGGTGTGGATCGCATCCTGGGACAAAACTGACCTAATTTGCCCGATATGCTCAGCATAACAAGCGGCTTTCTATATAGTAGTATGTCATTGATGTCAGCTATGGTCTGTATATCTTGTACATGTACTTGTAGCAAATAAAATTATTATTAATATTATTATGTTCTCAACCTTTTTCAAGTATTCCTATGGTATTACGTAAAAGGGATGTGTGGAAAGTGCGGAGACCGTCTTTAAGAACATAAGAACATAAGAATGGAGGAACACTCTAGAAGGCCAATACAAGGCAGGTCCTTATCAAAACCACCCCTATCCAAAACTACCCAAGAATTTACTCCCGTACCCACGACACCAATCAAACCCAGCCAATTCCACTCATATATTTGTGCAATCTCTTTTTAAAGCTACCCAAGGTCCTAGCCTCGATCACCTAACTCAGAAGACCGTTCTACGCATCCACAACTCTGTTCGAAAACCAGTACTTATCTATGTCCTTTCTAAAACTAAATTTATCCAATTTAAATCCATTATTTCTGGTTCTTACCTGGTTCGACACCCTCAGTACTCTATTAATATAACCTTTATTTATGCCCAACATCCACTTATATACCTCGATGATATCTCCCCTCATTCTACGTCTCTCCAGAGAGTGGAGATTCAACGCTCTAAGTTTATCTTCATACGGGAGATTCCTTATACAGTAAATCATTTTAGTCATTCTTCTCTGTATGTTCTCCAATGTTAAGTAAAAGGACACAAATGCAACTAATGTGACATTTTATTGTGGCAACGTTTCGCTCTCAAGGAGCTTTGTCAAGCCGTTACAAACAATACATGGACACAGAGGGTATATATAGGCTCAGAGTGAAGTGTAATGCTAGTAGTGGTAGAAGTAGTAGTGATATAAGTTGTAGTAGTAGTAGTAATACAATAAGGTAGAACAATCAACTTGCACATGAGTAAAAGGTGATAAAGCAATTACTTGGGTAATTACACGGATCATCTCACACACACTAAAAACAGCAGACAGCCCCACTCGACAAAGGTGGCAGTAAAGCAATTGCAAAGAACTACAGACCGATAGCACTAACATCCCATATCATAAAAATCTTAGTGAGGATTCTAAGAAGCAAGATCGCCAACCACCTAGATGCCCATCATTTACACAGCCCATGGCAACACGGGTTTAGAGCATGTCGCTCCTACCTGTCCCAGCTACTGGACCACTATGATAAGGTCCTGGATGCTGTTGAGGATAAACAAAATACAGATGTAGTATATATAGACTTGTCTAAGGCCCACTTTTACTGGGAAATAGTCCCCCTCCCTCCTACACACTCTAACCTGAGCCTCACTATCCTCATAAAAACTCTTCACTGCTTTCAGTAACCTACCTCCTATTCCATACACCTGCAACATCTGCCCCATTGAATCCCTATCCACCCTATCATATGCCTTTTCCAAATCCATAAATGCCACAAAAACCTCTTTTTCCTTATCCAAATATTGTTCACCTATATGTTTCACTGTAAACACTTGGTCTACACACACCCTACATTTCCTAAAGCCCCCTTGTTCATCTGCTATCCTGCTCTCTGTCTTACTCTTAATTCTTTCAATAATAACTCTACCATACACTTTACCAGGTACACTCAACAGACTTATTCCCATATAATTTTTGCACTCTCTTTTGTCCCCTTTGCCTTTATACAAAGGAACAATACACGCTCTCTGCCAATCCCTAGGTACCTTACCCTCTTCCATACATTTATTAAATAATAGCACCAACCTCTCCAAAACTATAACCCCACCTGCTTTTAACATTTCTATCTTTATCCCATCAATCCCAGCTGCCTTACCCCCTTTCATTCTACCCACTGCTTCACGAACTTCCCCCACACTCACAACTGGCTCTTCCACACTCCTACAAGATGTTATCCCTCCTTGCCCTATACACGAAATCACAGCTTCCCTGTCTTCATCAACATTTAACAACTCCTCAAAATATTCCCTCCATCTTCCCAATACCTCTAACTCTCCATTTAATAACTCTCCTCTCCTATTTTTAACTGTCAAATCCATTTGTTCCTAGGCTTCCTCAACTATTAATCTCACTCCAAAACATTTTCTTATTTTCAACAAAATTTGTTGATAACATCTCACCCACTCTCTCATTTGCTCTCATTTTACATTGCTTCAACACTCTCTTAACCTCTCTTTTTTTCTCCATATACTCTTCCCTCCTTGCATCACTTCTACTTTGTAAAAACCTCTCATATGCTAACTTTTTCTCCATTACTACTCTCTTTACATCATCATTCCACCAATCGCTCTTCTTCCCTGCTGCACCCACTTTCCTGTAACCACAAACTTCTGTTGAACACTCTAACACTACATTTTTAAATCTACCCCATACATCTTCGACCCCATTGCCTACACTCTCACTAGCCCATCTATCCTCCAATAGTTGTTTATATCTTACCCTAACTGCCTCCTCTTTTAGTTTATAAACCTTCACCTCTCTCTTACTTACTGATTATATTTTCCTTGTATCCCATCTACCTTTTACTCCCACTGTAGCTATAACTAAAAAGTGATCTGATATATCTGTGGCCCCTCTATAAACATGTAAAACCTGAAGTCTACTCAACAGTCTTTTATCTACCAATACGTAGTCCAAGAAACTACTGTCATTACGCCCTACATCATATCTTGTATACTTATTTATCATCTTTTTCTTAAAATATGTATTACCTATAACTAAACCCCTTTCTATACAAAGTTCAATCAAAGGGCTCCCAGTATCATTTACACCTGGCACCCAAAACTTACCTACCACACCCTCTCTACATGTTTCTCCTACGTTAGCATTTAGGTCCCCTACCACAATTACTCTCTCACTTGGTTCAAAAGTTCCTATACATTCGCTTAACATCTCCCAAAATCTCTCTCTCTCTCCTCTACACTCCTCTCTTCTCCAGGTGCATACACGCTTATTATGACCCACTTTTCGCATCCGACCCTTATTTTAATCCACATAATTCTTGAATTTACACATTTATATTCCCTCTTCTTCTTCCATAACTGATCCTTCAACATTATTGCTACCCCTTCCTTAGCTCTAACTCTCTCAGATACTCCTGACTTAATCCCATTTATTTCTCCCCACTGAAACTCGCCTACCCCCTTCAGCTTTGTTTCGCTTAGGGCCAGGACATCCAACTTCTTTTCATTTATAACATCAGCAATCATCTCTTTCTTATCATCCGCACTACATCCACGCACATTCAAACATCCCAGTTTTATAAAGTTTTTCTTCTTCTCTTTTTTAGTAAATGTGTACAGGAGAACGGGTTACTAGCCCATTGCTCCCGGCATTTTAGTCGCCTCATACGACACGCATGGCTTACGGAGGAAAGATTCTTTTCCACTTCCCCATGGACAATAGAGAAAATAAAAAGAACAAGAGCTATTAAGAAAAAGAAGAACAACCTAGATGTGTGTATGTATATATATGCATGTGCATGCCTGTGTAGTGTGACCTAAAGTGTAAGTAGAAGTAGCTAGATATACCTGTTATCCAGCGTGTTTATGAGACAGAAAAAAGACACCAGCAATCCAACCATCATGTAAAACAGTTTCAGGTTTCTGTTTCAGTCATCTGGCAGGACCATAGTACCTCCCTGGATGGTTGCTGTCTACCAGGTGGTTGCTGTCTACCAGGAGGTTGCTGTCTACCAGGTTATTGTTGAATTAAAAACATATTTCAGAGGAGTGTAGTGAAGATCTGGTCAGGTCACATGTAAAGTAAAATTTTTGAGTGACATATCAGGCATCACAAATTCTGTTAATTATAAATTATTCTTATTTACATAACTCTGAACTAATATTCTTATCGAAATCAGTGTTATTTTTTATGTAACTTGTTTCGATTATATTTCGCTCAATCTTGAACCTGATTCATATACATTCTCGTTAAGAAAAAAAAAAGATGGACTAATTCAAAGGATTAAATTAATAAAACAAAGGGAATAGGCTAACAAATTTCTGCAGAGCAAAAGGAAGGGAAAACTGAGTTAGATTTCTAGTTGTGATCTTGTTGACCAGGTCCTCATTATACACAGTGATGCTGTATCATTATACACACTGTATCATTATACACACTGTATCATTATACACACTGTATCATTATACACACTGTATCATTATACACACTGTATCATTATACACACTGTATCATTATACACACTGTATCATTATACACACTGTATCATTATACACACTGTATCATTATACACACTGTATCATTATACACACTGTATCATTATACACACTGTATCATTATACACACTGTATCATTATACACAGTGTATCATTATACACAGTGTATCATTATACACAGTGTATCATTATACACAGTGTATCATTATACACAGTGTATCATTATACACAGTGTATCATTATACACAGTGATGCTCTTCCCATCCAGATCATCTTACAAAGCAGAAACATTGTGAAATCTTCATTCAGAAAATATATACGTATTAAGAGTCATACTATTAATACCAAGATGGTTACTGAGGGTCTAATATTATATATATTTATTAGATTTTTTTTCCGACAGATTCAACTGTTTTTAATTGCAGATTGTAAAAAGACTGAATATCCGAGGATGAGGCAGCAAGGGGCAGTACCTTGGATGGTAGTAGTGCTGATGCTACATAACTGCGTCCTGAGTGAGGGAACATTGCGTCTTCTTCAAGGTTAGATGACTGAGTGTGGTGAATAATAACTATTCAGTTATTAATATTTTAATCTTGCTTAAAATTATTGATTATATTATCACCCAATGAAATAGAAGAGGATTTTCACACAAGATTTTAATGGTTTCAGGAGACTATGGGAAAAGTTTGAATCCTTTTTGGTCAGCAGGAGTAGTACTGGAAGCTGACGTTGAGCCTCACTGCTCCGGCATCCTTATCCATGACACCAAGAACATACACTCAGCTGACTTCATTGTAAGTCTCATAATGTTAATATTCACGTATGGTTGGTGTTTTTAAAGCAATATACATAAATTTTAGGTAATTAGATGTTTTAATTAACCAGCGTGAAAATAAATTTCAATATGAAAAAAATTCCATGTTATTGAATGTCTTAAACGCGGCGGTTGTGAATCTTTCTACCAAAATACGTGATCCTAAGAGACGACTCAACACTATTGAATTCTGTCCCTCGAAGGAAGATGCCAGTATACCGGTGAAGGGCTTTTTGATTCAGGGAATTAGAGACACCTTCCACTTATTTTAATGATAACACATTGCCTCGCATTCCCCTGAAGGTGTTTGACCTGTACAGGTCAACGTTTCTCCCTTAATATAATAACCGTAAATACTATGAAGATAAGAATCATTAAAATGTAGGTAATATAAATGTTTAAAACAAAATTTACTTTGTGTACATGAAGTAAATTCTGCTAGAGTCAATACATGTCACTATTTAATATAGGGCTTGGAGGAGCAGTGGGCGCCCTGGGGTGTGACAGTGATGCAGGTGGCAGTACACAACGACAATGCCAACTTGACTCAGGAGTTCACCATGATGCTCGACTATGCTCACCAAGTATGTTGAACTAAATTCTCTCCAGTACCCGCCAAGATGTTTTTAAAATCGTTCACAGTTGGTAGAGTGACGTGCATATAATTTGCAAATGTAAAGATAAGAGAATGATGGGTAGGAGGGGGTAGTACATATAATATTCGAATAAAGGATGACGTAAGGTACTGTTAGTTACCATTTTGCCCTAGGCACATGTCGATTAGACACTAGGCCTGTTGTATGTGTGTGTGTGTACTCACCTAGTTGTTGTTGCAGGGGTCGAGACATAGCTCCTGGCCCCGCCTTTTCACTTGCCGCTACTGGGTCACTCTCCCTGCGCCATGAGCTTTATCATACCTCTTCTTAAAGCTATGTATGGAACCTGCCTCCACTACATCGCTTCCCAAACTATTCCACTTCCCGACCACTCTGTGACTAAAGAAATACTTCCTAACATCCCTGTGATTCATCTGAGTCTCCAACTTCCAACTGTGTCCCCTTGTTTCTGTGTCCCATCTCTGGAACATTCTGTCTCTGTTCACCTTGTCAATTCCTCTCAGTATTTTATATGTCGTTATCATGTCCCCCCTATTTTTCTTGTCCTCCAGTGTCGTCAGGTCGATTATCCTTAACCTCTCCTCGTAGGACCTACCCCTTAGCTCCGGGACTAGTCTTGCTGCAAACCTTTACACTTTCTCTAGTTTCTTTGCGTGCTTGGCTAGGTGTGGGTTCCAAACTGGTGCTGCATACTCAAATATGGGCCTAACGTACACATTGTACAGGGTTCTGAACGATTCCTTATTAAGATGTCGGAATGCTGTTCTTAGGTTTGCTAGGCGCCCATATGCTGCAACAGTGATTTGGTTGATGTGCGCCTCAGGAGATGTGCTTGGTGTTATACTCACCCCAAGATCTTTTTCCTTGATTGAGGCTTGTAGTCTCTGGCCCCCTAGACTGTACCCGTCTGCGGTCTTCTTTTCCCTTCCCCAATCTTCATGACTTTGCACTTGGTGTGGTTGAACTCCAGGAGCCAATTCCTGGACCAGGCTTGCAGCCTGTCCAGATCCCTCTGTAGTTCTGCCTGGTCCTCGTCCGATTGAATTCTTCTCATCAACTTCACATCATCTGCAAACAGGGACACTTCGGAGTCTATTCCTTCCGTCATGCCGTTCACAAATACCAGAAAGAGCACCGGTTCTAGGACTGATCCCTGTGGCACCCCGCTCGTTACAGGTGCCCACTCTGACACCTCGCCACGTACCATGACTCACTGTTGCCTTCCAGACAGGTATTCCCTGATCCATTGCAGAGCCTTCCCTGTTATTCCTGCCTGGTCCTCCAGTTTTTGCACTAATCTGTTGGGTGGAACTGTGTCAAACGCCTTCTTGCAGTCCAAGAAAATGCAGTCTACCCACCCCTCTCTCTCTTGTCTTACTGCCGTCAACCTGTCATAGAACTCCAGTAGGTTTGTAAAGCAGGATTTCCCATCCCTGAAACCATGTTGGCTGTCGTTGATAAGCTTGTTTCTCTCTAGGTGCTCCACCACTCTTTTTCTGATAATCTTCTCCATAACCTTGCATACTATACATGTCAATGAAACTGGTCTGTAGTTTAGTGCTTCGTGTCTGTCTCTTTTTTTAAAAATTGGGACTACATTTGCTGTCTTCCATACCTCAGGTAGTCGCCGTTTCGAAGGATGTGTTGAAGATTGTTGTTAGTGGTAACACATAGCTCCTCTGCTCCTCTCTCAGGATCCATGGAGAAATGTTTTCCGGCCCCATCGCCTTTGAGGTATCTAGCTCGCTTAGCAGCCTCTTCACTTCCTCCTCAGTTGTGTGTATTGTGTCCAACACCTGATGGTGTACCCCACCTCTCCGCCTTTCTGGAGGCCCTTCTACCTCCTCTGTGAACACTTCTTGAATCTCATGTTGAGCTCCTCACACACTTCTGGTCATGTCTTGTGACCTCCCTCCTTCCTTCCTCAGCCTGATTGCCGGTCCTTGACTGTTGTTCTTCTCCTGATGTGGCTGTACAACAGCTTTGGGTCAGATTTGGCTGCTGCTAGGGTCATTCTCGTATTGTCTTTGGGCCCCCCTTCTCACCTGCGCATACTGTTTCTGGCTCTGGACTGCTCTCCTTATTTTCCGGTCCTTTGTCTTCTATATTTCTTCCATTCCCTAGCACACTTGGTTTGGCCTCCCACATCTTTGGGTAAACCCTACGGCTCATCCTGGCTTTTCGTTATTCCTGTTATCCTGGGTACAAACCTCCTCAGCTTCCTTGCATATATTTGTCATGTATTCCATCATCTCGTTTACTGACTTCCTGCTAGCTCCTGTCCCACTGAACTCCATGCAGGAAGTTCTTCATGCCTATAGTCTCCTTTTCTTGTAGTTTGGCTTCGTTCGTCCGGCCTTCCTGCTTCTCCCTCCACTTGTAGCCTTACTATGTATTCGAAGCTTAAAACCATATGATCACTGGCCCCAAGGGTCTTTCATGTGTGATGTCCTCAATATCTGCGCTACTCAGGGTGAATACTAGGTCCAGTCTCGCTGGATCATCCTCTCCTCTCTCTCTGGTAGAGTCCCTTACGTGTTGGTACATAAGATTTTCCAGTACCACCTCCATCATTTTA
Organism: Cherax destructor; assembly: GCA_009830355.1. NCBI lineage: Eukaryota > Metazoa > Arthropoda > Malacostraca > Decapoda > Parastacidae > Cherax > Cherax destructor. The sequence continues at coordinate 8,585 of WNWK01015333.1, read as the reverse complement.
GCTTAGTTTCTTGGCCCCCATGTTGCTCTAAGTTCTCCCAATCGATTTCCTTGTGGTTGAAGTCACCCATGATCAGTAGCTTCGCCCTGCTCGCATGCGCCCTTCCGGCAGCTTCTGCCAGTGTGTCAACCATCGCTCTGTTACTCTCATCATACTCTTGCCTTGGCCTCCTGCTGTTCTGTGGAGGGTTATACATCACTGCAATTACCACCTTGGGACCTCCAGACTGCAGCGTTCCTATTATATAATATCTTGCTTCTCCTTTGTCTCCTCTCTCCAGCTCATCAAAATCCCAGCGGTTTTTGATCAACAGTGCCACTCCTCCACCCTCTCTGTTCTCTCTGTCTTTCCTCAGGATCTGATATCCCGATGGAAAGATGGCATCTGTTATCATCCCTGTGATCCTGGTTTCAGTGAGGGCTATGATGTCCAGTGATGCCTCTCTGACTCTTTCATGCCACTCCTCCCACTTATTAGTTATTCCATCAGCGTTGGTGTACCACACCTTCAGTTTCCTCTCCTGCACTGTGTTTTGCGGGGGCTGTGGGGGTGGGGGACCTGGCGGAGTGCTGCGGGATTCTACAGTGTAGTGTGGGGTGGTGGGGCGTAAGTGTGGATTGTGGTCTGTGTCGGGATATTGTGTTTGGTTTTGGGGTTCTGGGGATGGGTCTATGTTTGCTTGTTCTTGTGTGTGTGTGTGTGTGTGTGTGTGTGTGTGTAAGGAAACACTTCGAAATGTGTGTGTGTGTGACCCAACAATAAATATTTGCACCAAGAGCTCATTACAGTTGTGACCGGATGTGGACTAGTGAATTGCTCATTACTTTATAATTTGTTCATGATTGTAACCATGAATAAACGTAAGTAAGTAAATTTACTTACTTACATGATTCATTACCTTTGTAACTTGTGAGTTCATTACCTTTGTAACTTGTGAGTTCATTACCTTTGTAACTTGCTCAGCTATCAAAACTTTGTGGCCCAGTTCCTGGACCCATTATGTACCTTTGTAATCTTTTGACTACCGCCCACAGGATGGGTATGGGGTGCATAATAAAGATATTAAATTATAAAAACTCCTCATGAGCTTATAGCTGCCGTTCATGGTGTTGCTGTAAATTATTATGATTGTAAACAGCCTCATCACGAGCCTTGACTAAACTATACGTCTTCTGCCATGCTCACGTTTGAGGCTCATTTGGGTTTCCTGGAGAGCTTTCAGCTCAAGAGCCTTAGCATCAGTTAGGGCTCTCAGCTCCTCCCTCTTACTGTGGTCCTGTTGCGAGAGTAGACCAGCGTCGGGTACAACTGCAGAACACTCCTCAGAGATACACTCCATCTCGCTGTAGTCCTCCCTGAACTGACCTGTCTCCGTCTATCGTCTTATCCACCTGTGTCTCCATCTGTGTAATACACTGCTTACAAAGAAACGTTTATTACGTCTTGTCCAAGATAGGACTTTATCAACTATACAAAAAAGTGATACACCACCTTCCGAGGCAAATGATCATCTTGAGGCAGAGGCCTATCTATGGAAAACAGCGCCTATGTCAGGCACTGAAGCTGCGCCCCTGACCAAACATCTGACACCCATGTTTTACATAACATTACCATAAAATCAACTCAAAAATACAATTCAAGCTCGTTAATCTTTTAATTAAGAAATTTTGGCACTACATGAAAATTACAATTGCACCTTCCTTGCTTTCTTTGATGCAAATTGGTCTATGAAGTACTCATTATTTTTTTTTCCTCTTTCTACACTCAGCAGAGCAAGATCACAGTCTGCCTTGACCCATGGAGACTCAGGTACGAAAGTATTAGTTTTAACTTGCTTAATGATCTCTACAACTGGCGACGGAAACTGCTATGTTTAGCATTATCTGAATAGCAATGCGAAGATTGGGAACGACTCTCTCATCTTATACTGAGCAATAAATTCGAAAGCTCTTCAGGTCTTGATATTTTCATGTTGAACAGACAAATTTTCACACTTCTTCTTAATGTTACTGTCGGGCCGTAACACAGTCCCTCGACATCAAGAAGTTAGTCTAACATCTTTATTATTCACACAATACCCATCCTGTGGGAGGTAGTCAAACGATTACAGAGGTACATAATGAGTCCAGGGACTGGGCCGCAAAGTTTTGATAGGTGAACAAGTTACAGTGGTACTGAACTATTTACATGTTTATATCCGACCACAGTTGTAATGAGTTATTTATGTAGACATTAATTAGGTCACACACACAAAAAATGTAATGCTTAATTTACAGTGAGCAAAGTCAGGGTATTTTTTCCAGAATGGTTTGTAATATTCCACTGTGCATAAAACACTTTGACATATCCTGAACATTTCTGAGTGAGTTGTCTCTGAATTCATTAATTTCAGTGCATTCCAGTACATAATGACGCAAGGTGTGGCAATTGTCCATCAGGCAAAGTTTACATTTTGTTTGGTCTATATCTAGTGGTAATGATTTAACTTCCCAAAGACAGTTGTATCCCAGCCGGAGCCGGGTGGTAGTGACATCCAGGAGTCTGCTTATTTTGTTGGATGCTCCATAGACATGTGGCTCCTCTGACATGGCAGAAGGAACCCATACTGGGCATCAGTGTCGTGCAAACGAGCAAACCTTTTATCCATTTCTCTGTGAAGACGGTCGAGTGTTCCCTTCATGACTCTTCCCATTTCCTCCTTGGATGTTAACAGTGTCCCTCGAGTTATCATCATCCATTTGTTTCTTTCGTCTCTAAATGCTTAAGTTTCAATATTCCATTCTTGCCAGATACCGAATCCTTTTTCGAGTGACTCACTGACCAACACTTCTGTTTTAACCTCAAAATGATCTCAGAGAGCTTTCAAATCAAGGACAGCATCGTGGAAGTTCATGCTAGGATCCTGCAGCCTCTTTTGAATACGGTCATTGCGAATGAGTACTTTGTTCCAAAATCCTAGCAAAGTCAGAAAATCGTAACTCAACATGCTGTTACACAGCTGGTACACAGCTGTTACACAGCTGCCTTGCGTCACTTCTTTCACTGGTCTCGTTTTCATTGTCTATCATGTACTGGAGAACTTCAAGTATCTTCTCAAGGTACTTGTTGACGGGCTTCACTGCTTCTGTCCTTGCACTCCAACTGGTTTCGGACACTGACTTAACAACCAGAGGCACGGAGTTTTTCAGTTTTTCTGAGAGCTGTGTTGAACGAGAGAAGAACGCGTAGAGAGTTTCGATGTTTCCAAAACACGTGACTATCATTGTATCCTGATTGGTTACATGTACACCCACAAAGTTGAGTGAGTGATTGTAGCAATTCACAAACACTGCCAGGTTGTTTTTCTCACTTATTCTTTAATAAACACCACTTCTGTGTCTAGCCATCACAGTAGTGTTGTCATAGCACTGTGACCGACAATCTTGTAGCTCCTATCTGTTTCAAGATGTCTTCAACCAAGGTCTAAGCCAGCATCCTTCTGGTTTATTTGGATAAAACCAAGAAAGGGCTCTAACACGGATCATACTTCTGAAAAAAATTATGTTTTCACTATCTGAGGACGGCTTGTCTGACTTTATAGAAATTGCTCAGTGCCGCCCCCCTTTCAAATGGCGCCCAGGGCACGTGCCATACCTGCCATACCTTAGGTACAACACTACTCAAGATCAAACTCTCTATTACCTCACATTACTGCTGAGGCGTAGGTCACATTACTGCTGAGGAAGGTAGGTCACATTGCTATTGAGGCAGGTAGGTCATATTACTGCTGAGGCAGGTAGGTCACATTGCTATTGAGGCAGGTAGGTCACATTGCTTCTGAGGCAGGTAGGTCACATTGCTACTGAGGCAGGTAGGCCACATTTACTGCTGAGGTAGGTAGGTTACATTGCTACTGAGGCAGGTAGTCATAGTGCTACTGAGGTAGTTAGGTCACATTACTACTGAGACATACACATCACAGTAGTCACCTAGTTGCGGTTGCGGTTGCGGGGGTCGAGTCACAGCAGGTAGGCAGGTCAATTTGCTACTGACTTAGGCAGGTCACATAACATATCTCATTCTACCATCAACAGGTACGGCAGGAGTCGTGGTGCGTGAGTGTGGTTGTGGTGAGTGACGACACAGTGTTTCTGGCCGCTTTCGCTGAGTGCTCTCTCAAGAGCCGAGTTCTGGTGTGGTCAACGAGGCTTCTCGTCCTCACACGACTGCCCCTCCAGCAGCTGCAGCAACTCTTGAGCAACTACTGGACATACTCCATGATGAATACTATGGTGCTTATTTTGAATGAGAGTTTAAATCATCGCAGGTGAATATATCTTCATCAGTAGTAATAATAATTGATATATATCTTGATCCATGAAGTACAAACTGATCAATATTAAAACTAAAGCAAAAGCATTTAGATTCTCTTTCAATCAATAGAAAAAATCTATCTCCGAAAACTTCTGCTCCTAAAAACTGAGCTGTAGCCCATTTAAGGTATGAAATGAGGTTCTTTGAAAATACGAAATGACCCAACAACTTAGTCATTATAAAAGCTATTGCTGAAACCTGTCAAACACATCTTAAAAAGATGATCAATTAGACGAGGTTTTGTGGAAATATCTTCTAGAAGGCCTCAGCCTCAATAAGATCGTGAGCTAAGACACAACATTATCAAATATCGAACGTTTATGTTGTTCACCATATTTTAGCATATAGAAACATTTGTACTTCAGAACCCCTTTGAGATTTCTTAAGCCTGGAAGTAATCCCTCTCAAACACAGATCAAATTTAAGGTCAATACACGAGGCTCAGAGCTGGAGCTCTGGCCCTCAGAAGAATTCCATCAGCGGGGCCACAGTCAATATGTCTACTCTCACAAGAGGCTCGAGAACTGGACCATATATTTCTGTCAGACACGTTTCAAACTAGAGATGACTCAAACAAGGCATTTTTTTTTTTTTTTGCGTAATGAAGTATTTAACATTTCACAAAATATTTGAGGCTGTTCATTGCAAGCACTCACAACCTAACTTTGCAACAAATGCAATTTATCGATGCTGCTAAAGATCTTTGGGCCACAGTTATTCCCATTGCAGCGAAGCTCAGACTACATTCCTTATCTGTATGAAACTCATACTGATTATTATTACACAAGGTTTGAGTATAAACTCAACCATATCTGTTTTGGAATATTTAGAGAAAAGTTTGATTGAAAATTAGCCTTTTAAATTACCCTTCAAAATTAATCATTTAAATTTCTTCATTTCACCAAAAACAGCTGGCCAAAACAGCTGGCCAAAACAGCTGGCCAAAAAGCTGTCAATAAACATTTGATATAGTTTTTAGATTTATTATATATAAATTTTTAGTTTTAGTTATGTTCATACGTATAAGAAAACATGAATAGTTAAAGTAAAAGTATTTGAGAAATCAAAACAAACAATGCAGAAACCTAGTATATATTACGTGGTAATTAACACTTCTAGAAAAATCGCTCATACTATAATAAAATAAAAATTAAATGTTGTTAATGCACACTTTAGGTATGTTCTGATTGTTCTGATTGTTGAGTATATCTCTCTTGAAGTGTATGTATGTTCTGATTGTTGAGTATATCTCTATTGAAGTGTTTGTATGTTCTGATTGTTCTGATGAGTATATCTCTCTTGAAGTGTAAGTATGTTCTGATTGTTCTAATGAGTATATCTCTTTGAAGTGTTTGTATGTTCTGATTGTTCTGATGAGTATATCTCTTGAAGTGTTTGTATGTTCTGATTGTTCTGATGAGTATATCTCTCTTGAAGTGTTTGTATGTTCTGATTGTTCTGATGAGTATATCTCTCTTGAAGTGTTTGTATGTTCTGATTGTTCTGATGAGTATATCTCTCTTGAAGTGTAAGTATGTTCTGATTGTTCTGATGAGTATATCTCTCTTGAAGTGTTTGTATGTTCTGATTGTTCTGATGAGTATATCTCTCTTGAAGTGTAAGTATGTTCTGATTGTTCTGATGAGTATATCTCTCTTGAAGTGTTTGTATGTTCTGATTGTTCTGATGAGTATATCTCTCTTGAAGTGTTTGTATGTTCTGATTGTTCTGATGAGTATATCTCTCTTGAAGTGTTTGTATGTTCTGATTGTTCTGATGAGTATATCTCTTGAAGTGTTTGTATGTTCTGATTGTTCTGATGAGTATATCTCTCCTGAAGTGTTTGTATGTTCTGATTGTTCTGATGAGTATATCTCTCTTGAAGTGTAAGTATGTTCTGATTGTTCTGATGAGTATATCTCTCTTGAAGTGTTTGTATGTTCTGATTGTTCTGATGAGTATATCTCTCTTGAAGTGTAAGTATGTTCTGATTGTTCTGATGAGTATATCGCTCTTGAAGTGTTTGTATGTTCTGATTGTTCTGATGAGTATATCTCTCTTGAAGTGTTTGTATGTTCTGATTGTTCTGATGAGTATATCTCTCTTGAAGTGTTTGTATGTTCTGATTGTTCTGATGAGTATATCTCTCTTGAAGTGTTTGTATGTTCTGATTGTTCTGATGAGTATATCTCTTTGAAGTGTTTGTATGTTCTGATTGTTCTGATGAGTATATCTCTCTTGAAGTGTTTGTATGTTCTGATTGTTCTGATGAGTATATCTCTCTTGAAGTGTTTGTATGTTCTGATTGTTCTGATAAGAATATCTGCTGATGTTTGGCACACCGATGTGTTCATACGAGTTCGAGGATCTTGAAGAGGCACGTTACAAGGTTCCTCAAGTTGAGAAAATAAATCTAGTGTATTACCTTCCTCTCGGGTTAGGCCTGAGGAAATGAGTGGGAGAGCTGTAACTCCTGGGACACACGTACAAGGTGATGTCCAATGGTCGTGGCAACTTCAACAGGGTCTGCAACGCTTTTGCCAGCAACTAAAAGAATGAGAGAGCCGGGTCAGGAGAGCACTTGCCTGCCAACTTACCTAACTCCACCAGCAAGTTTGTTTTGCTATCCGTATAATACGAAGGGCACGTCCTCTCGCTTGACAGCTGGAAACCGGTTTGCAACGATACGCAGCGCTTTTCCCAAAAGGGAACACGAGCCCAGTCATGAAACTACCAGGAGACGTGCTGCCACTGAGTGGCAGGCTCAGGCTGCCGCTCAGTGGCAGGTTCACGCTGAACCTTGTGTTCACTAAACTACACCAGCGATGATAACTTGAAGACGATCAAATAAGTCATCCTCGAGTTATGGCACTGATTCCAACGATTCCAAATTTTTCTTATTGCTATTTTACCCCATCAACAGATTTGCCTGAACGCAAACGAAGATTAATAGGCACTATCCTGGCCCTAAGATGAATAAGACGTTACATATTGAAAGTGTTCAGAAGAGGTGCACTGAAAATTCTTTAACGTGATTTAACGGGAATAAAATTTTTACCACTAATTTACATATAAAAAGGGTCACATTTTTCACCGACACATTTGAATTTATCTCTCTGCCATCGTCGTATTTTTGACACTTTGTGAGCGTAAGAAGCTCCGCCACCCAGGATTTTGGAAGTTTTCCGAGCCACTCCAGGATGCTGGGAACAAGTTCAACAACTTTAATCAGAGGGGTCGTGAATATAACAAGTATTCCAAGAATATGGTCCTCGTTACCATACACAGGTGTTGAAAATTTGACGCTGATTGGATTAAGTGATAAAAAATCTAAGAAGAAGAAGAAACAAGTAAATAAAATCATTAAAATACTATTATCACAGCAGCTTGATAATGATTACCTTGTACTGTAACTGAATCGCGAACATCCTAAACTGCATATATTCATAAAGATACGAAATACACGTGAGCTTGTAAATGAAAATATCAAATAATATAGTGAATGTGTGACGACATAGCAACCTGTACTGACTGCCTTCTGTCTTTCAATACTCGGAGAATTACTCTTCATGGCTCTCTTAAGGGTTTTCAACAGCAAATCTTGGGCCTTTAATGATGAGCTAAAAGCACTGGATGTTTTTAAGAAGTTAAACTTCAGCTTCTGACCTTCTCAAAAGGGTTCAGCTATACATGCTAGGTCTATTAAGGAAGTAAGGCTCTTGCTTCTCTCCCTCTTCAAGGTTTTGAGGCACTACTACCATGCCTTTTTCATACTTTGAGATACAGTGGGCTCTGGTTGCTAGGTAAGGAGGGATACCTTTGTCTCTTGTACTGGTATTCAACCAAGCTTAGTTGGTCAAGCTGCGAAATTTATTTTTGAACGAGCTTGAGTCAGCTTAAAAAGTATCAAGTTTTGGCCTTACTATCTTTACTAATCGTTGGATCTACTTTTCAAAAATGACAATGATAATAACAAGGATGGAAAAACAGAATGAAAATAAAGCAGATTTGCATTAGTACGTTAATATGTTGATGATTTGCATCTTTACGTTACCTGGAACTTATTACTGTTATTATGGATAACAAAGTTACTCTAAAATGGTCCATCTAACTCGTTAACAACCAAAAAAAATATCCAAATAAATTTCCAAGTAGTCAGAGATTAATTACTAGATTACCGAATATCTGACCCAAAGGTATTTTTTTTATTTACAATTATGTAATCTCGATTT
>WNWK01015332.1:0-48189 GCA_009830355.1 Cherax destructor | reverse complement strand
TGAAAGTGAGATAATTTAAATTGTTGCGTTAAAAGATATAAGTTAAAACATCGGACACAGAATCTGTTTGGCTACAGTTTCTCGAGGGTCTAAAAAATTTGTTTTTGGGTGATTTACGGGCCCCCCCAAGCCGGGATGGGGAGTCAAAGTTTGGACGAAATTCAAAAGGGAGTCTAGATATAAAAATGTTTGTTAATGGGCGATTTTAACTTTGACAAATTGTTTGGGCAATTGACGGTAATTTTGATCATGACTTTTTTTGTACGGTTCAGGTTTTTTTTAAAACTTTTGTAACAGAACCAACTGGGGTAGCAACTTGCTTGTTTGGTTCTTGCCAACAAAGAATCACAAATTTAATCTTGGGGTTTAAAGGGAAGGCGGGGGGAAAGGATCACAAATCACTTAGTTTCAATATATCATGGAATTACCCAGGTAACTGCAATCAAGTTTTGTTAGACTTTCCAGCCAACTTCTGGGGATGAGAAATTATCTAGTTGGAAAAATTGGATGACCTGACTATGGGTGGGGTAGGTGGTTTTTTGCCAATATGCCTTTTTCCAGAGCGGTTCACTCCCAGACAACTTTGTTCCAGTAGGGAAAATAGATCTAAAAAAAATATCTAAATGGATGAACAATAGTTTAAAACATCTTTGGTAAAAAAAGAGGCAAAAAGGTGTATAAAAAGAGGGGATGGACAGATGAAATAAATTTTTAAATTAAGAAAAAAAAAAAAAGGAAAAAAAAAAAAGGGATTATGAGGCTAAGGTCGCTGGGATTAAAGTTTCCCAAAAGTTCTTTCAGGTATAAAAGTAAGATTAGGGAAAGATAGACCCACTTAAGAGTAACTCAGGACAGATCACGGACAGGGATAAGGATATGTGTGAAATTTTCAATACTTACTTCCTCTCAGTTTTTACTCAGGAAGATACTAGCGGAATTCCAGAAATAATAAATTATGTTCAACAGGAAGATAATAGACTATGCTCGATTGGGGTAACTAGTGACATGGTCCTCAGACAAATAGAGAAATTAAAACCTAACAAATCCCCAGGCCCTGATGAACTGTTTGCAAGAGTTTTAAAGGAATGTAAAGAGGAACTTAACAAACAATGGCAAATCTTTTCAATATATCACTACAAACTGGCATAGTGCCAGACAAGTGGAAAAGAGCAAATGTAATACCTATTTACAAGGCAGGTGACAGGTCCTTAGCTTCGAACTATAGACCAATAAGCCTTACCTCCATAGTTGGTAAATTTATGGAATCAATAATTGCCGAGGCAATTCGTAGCTATCTTGAAAGGCATAAATTGATTAATGAATCTAAACATGGTTTTACTAAGGGGAGTTCCTGTCTTACGAATTTACTAATTTTTTTCACTAAGGTGTTTGAGGAGGTAGATCATGGTAATGAATATGATATTGTGTATATGGACTTCAGTAAGGATTTCGATAGAGTTCCACATCAGAGGCTATTGAGGAAACTTAAGGCATACGGAATAGGAGGAGAAATTTTTTGCTGGGTAGAGGCATGGTTGACAAATAGGCGGAAAAAATAAAAATGAGGGGACGTCTCAAGCGGTGTCTCACAGGGGTCAGTTTTGGGGCCCCTGTTGTTTACAATTTACATAAACGACATAGATGAGGGAATAAATAGCAACATAAACAAATTTGTTGATGACACCAAAATAGGCTGTCCAATTCATTCTAATGAGGACATTAGAGCACTCCAGGATGATTTGAATAGACTGATGCAGTGGTCGGAGAAGTGGCAGATGTAGTTTAATGTAGACAAATGCAAAGTTCTAAATGTTGGGCAGGACAATAACCATGCCACATATAAACTGAATAATGTAGATCTTTATACTTGGGATTGCGAGGAGGATTTAGGAGTTTTGGTTAGCAGTAATCTGAAACCAAGACAGTGCATAAGTGTTCACATTAAAGATAACAGAATCCTTGGCTTCATATCAAGAAGTATAAATAATAGAAGTCCTCAGGTTGTTCTTCAACTCTATATATCTTTGGTTAGGCCTCATTTAGATTATGCTGCACAGTTCTGGTCACCGTATTAGAGAATGGCTATAAATGCTCTGGAAAACGTACAGAGGAGGATGACAAAGTTGATCCCATGTATCAGAAATCTTCCCTATGAAGATAGACTGAGTGCCCTGAATTTGCACTCTCTAGAAAGGCGTAGAATTAGGGGAGATATGACTGAGGTGTATAATTGGAAAACAGGAATAAATAAAGGGGATGTAAATAGCGAGCTGAAAATATCCAGCCAAGACAGGACTCGCAGCAATGGTTTCAAGTTGGAAAAGTTCAGATTCAGGAAGGATATAGGAAAGCACTGGTTTGGTAATAGAGTTGTGGATGAGTGGAACAAACTCCCAAGTACCGTCATAGAAGCTAAGACGATGTGTAGTTTTAAAAATAGGTTAGATAAATATATGAGTGGTTGTGGGTGGGTGAGTTGGACCTGACTAGCTTGTGCTACTAGGTCAGATGCTTACTAATTCCTTAAGTGGAAGTGACCTGACTACCTGAGTTTACATGGAAAGGGTTACCTCCAGGTGGTCAGGAGTGATGGAACTGCCTTGCATGGGTCTGTAGGCCTGCTGCACTGTTCCTTTTTTCTTATGTTCTTATATTTGTATATAAATAATAACTGCACTAGCCAGGGGCCGAACCCATGCTGCTTTGGCCTGCCTCATTGTGAGCGAAAACACATGATGCCTTAGACCACTGAACCACACAATCCTTAAAAGTAGCGCATCCAGTAGAACTGAATGTTGTAGTCGTTACCCAAGGACATATGTTGGTGTGGACGCCTCTAAGCTAATTTCATTCTACTCCCTGTTTTGTGTACTAGCTCAACAAGCAGTATATTATATTATTGTAACCACGAACGAGTGGTATTGATCAATAACCACTCGTTCGTGGTTATAATAATATAATATTCTGCTTGTTGAGCTAGTATACCAAACAGGGAGTAGAATGAAATTAGCTTAGAGGCGTCCACACTAGGGATGTATCGGATGTGGAAAATTTAGATATCCGGTATGCGGATGTGTATACGGATGTCTTACTTACTTATTTTGCGGATGCGGATATCTTTTTACAGTAAAATACGGATGCGGATGCGGATATCTGTTTACAGTAAAATACGGATGCGGATGCGGATATCTGCTTACAGTAAAATGCGGATGCGGATGCGGATTACGGATGTCACATCTTGACATCCGGGCGGATGCGGATGCGGATTTTGCAATACAGTCATAAAACACCTGATTTTTGTTTTTTACCACATGACAAATACTTTCATTACATAATACTTTTAATACATAATACTTTTATTACATAATCAATTGACATTTGCTTAATACTTAAAGTTTATGATTGGAAGGTTTTTCTTCAAGAATAACAGTTTCTCTGCATTTTCTGCCAGAAGTCGTTTTCGTTTGTTGGGCATTATCAAGCCACAAACACATCTCATATCTGTTTGTGACTGAGATCTGTTTGTCACAAACAGATCTCAGTCCAATACAAAGGAGAATGGGTTTGATTGGTGTCGTGGGTGTGGGAGTGAATTCTTGGGTAGCTTTGGGTAGTGGTGATTTTGATAAAGATCTGCCTTGCATGGGCCAGTAGGACTTCTGCAGTGTTCCTCCATAAGAACATAAGAAAGGAGGAACACTGCAGCAGGCCTGTTAGCCCATACTAGTAACCTTCACAATCCATCCATAAAATATTTCCACTCAAACAACCCTCTCACTCATGTTTTATCAACCTAATATGTTTATCAAACCAATTTACATCCATATGTGTTTATCTTGTGTTCTCTCACACATATTGTAGATGAATGGATTAGAGAACCGACATGTTGATCAAATTAATACACAGATGCAACACTTGGTATCTTTATTGAGGAAATGTTGTCGCCACAGTGGCTTCAAACCATCCCAAAATGTGAAAATAAACACATAACAGTTGTATCTTTATTGAAACGTTTCGCCACGCAGTGGCTTTATCAGTCATCAGACAGAATGATGTAATCAGTCTCTTAGCCTTGACTCAATGTTGTCAGTCCATCAATCTTGATAATAATACAACATATGTGTGAAGAAGTGACTTATATACCGTAGGCAAGAGAGGTGCAGCAGTAGTAGGAGGTGTCACATTTGACCAATGTGGAAGTAGGTGGTGGCCAAGGGTTAGGCAAGTGAAGAGTTCCCTGTATTAAGATACCAAGATGTTGCTGTGTCAGACAGCAACTCCAGGCTGAGGACTGATTACCTCAAACTCCTGTTCTTCACGATTCTCCTTTGTAGGGACTGATGAAGCCACTGTGTGGCGAAACGTTTCCTCAATAAAGATACATAAGAACATAAGAAAGGAGGAACACTGCAACAGGCCTGCTGGCCCATACTAGGCAAGTCCTTCACAATCCATCCCACTAATAAAATATTTGCTCAACCTAATTTTCAATGCATATGTGTCTAATAAACACATAAGCAGTATAATTTATAATTTATTTCCATTGCATATGTGTCTAATTTATCAGCCTAGTAGGGTTATTGAAGCTAGCACCTTGGGTAGTTTTAAATTTAGGTTGAATAAATTCATGAGTGAGAGGGGTTGGTTTTGAGTGGGACTCGCACATGAGTAAATAGAATTATCAAAGCTTATTTCTTGGATAGAATTGAAAATTTGGTTGGGCAGCATACATAAGGGGGATTACCAACAAACCCCTGGCTGTCTTCAAGCAGGCACTGAACAGGCACCTAAAGTCGGTACCTGACCATCCAGGCTGTGGTTCGTACGTTGGACTGCGTGCGGCCAGCAGTAACAGCCTGGTTGATCAGGCTCTGGTCCAACATGAGGCCTGGTCACAGACCGGGCCGCAGGGGCGTTGACCCCTGGAATTCTCTCCAGGTAAACTCCAGGTTAGTGGGGTGGATTGTGAAGGACCTGCCTAGTATGGGCCAACAGGCCTGCTGCAGTGTTCCTCCTTTCTTATGTTCTTATGTTCTCTCTCTCTCTCTCTGCACAGGTCATTAAGTTATAATATTTGAAGCTGCAATGTTAATTTGTAAATCATAAGAACAAGTTTGTGGGAAATAAACATGCGAGCTCTGTAATTTAGGTTATAATATCCGCCACATCCGCTTTGTTTGGCACGGATGCGGATGCAGATGCGGATATTTATTTAATAGTGATTACGGATGCGGACGCGGATGCGGATGTCTCATTTAGGAAAAATACGGATGCGGATGCGGATGTCTCATTTAGAAAAGTACGGATGCGGATGCGGATGTAAGAATTTATACGGATGCTCCGGGGATGCGGATGCGGATACGGATATCCGATACATCCCTAGTCCACACCACCGTATGTCCTTGGGTAGCGAGTACAACATTCAGTTCTACTAGATGCGCTACTTTTAAGGATTGTGTGTTTCAGTGGTCTAAGGCGTCATGTGTTTTCGCTCACCATGAGCGAATACCACCACGAGTGGTATTGATCAATACCACTCGTTCGTAGTTACAATAATATATGTATATATACAGTGGAACCTCTGGCCACGAACGCTTCAGAACACAAACATCTAGTCAGGAACACATAATCGTGTGCTGGACAAACATAGCCACGCCAATTTTCACATTCTGCGCCGTTTTTTCGCACACGCCAATTTTCCCCACTTCCTGTAATTACGACGGTGATAAATTCGTATTGGCAATATTTTATCATCAGTAGTGCCGAAACAGCTTCTCGCAGTGCCAGTACCCAGCTTGGGTTTGCCAAATATGATTTATGGTAAATATTTTTCTCTCATTTGTTTGTTGTGCTATCTTATTGAACCTTGGGCAATATATGATGGAAAGGTGCTTCTTAACGTGCTCCAAAAATGAAAGAAACGGGACGATAAATAACGGAGTTCACTGCTAAGCCATTAGACTCCCCTTAAAACTCCTAGGACTCATGCAATGCTAAGTTTTCTCTGTTGTTCAAAGGTTCCTCTGTGTAATTCAAGGTTTTTACATTTAGTTTGCTATTACAGTGTATTCTATGGTATAATTAACAATTTTGTGCTTAAAAGTCTTAAAAAACAATATTTACATACAGTTCATTGGGGTCTGGAACGGATTAATCATATTTACATACAGCCCAATGGGGAAATTAGGTTCGGGTCACTACCAAATCGGGTCACGACCAGAGTTTTGGAACGAATTATTTTCGTGACCAGAGGTTCCACTGTATTTTAATCACCTCAGTGAGTGATTACAAGAATTGACATGGTTAAAGATTGCATTCGACACCTGGCCTGTTCTGATTGAGTACAGATGTTGGGATAATCTGGTTTCTAGAGGTTTACCTGTCTGCCCAAAGTATGAGAGAGGGCAAAGAGTGAATGGGACCACCCACATTATTTGGCAGTGTGTTTTTTTATGAATCACTGTTTCACTGTCCCTGTGTTTTTGAAAATAAGGTTTATATTGAACTTTTTTAGTGACTCACACAAGCAGAGCAAATTATCATTGTTTGGCAGGCGTTTCCTTAGATTCAGTCCTGTAGAAATCCTTCCTAGTTGACAGTAGGGACTTCTCAAAAAAACCATGTCAGTTTTTGAAATCACCCACCTGGGTGGGCTACCACCCAGATAATTGTATCCAACAGTTCTATCATGGAAAGAACCATCATTGAGTCCTCTCTCTTGAAACATGATAGGAATGTCATATATAACTCAATTATGGTCTTTACAAACTCGATAGCTATTTAGTGGAGTCTATTGTGCACAGCCTTAAACAACAATGTTATACAAAAGCGCAGGACTGCTCATTATTCCAGGAGGTCTCCTGATGTTTGACCAGAGTTTGCGCACTGAACATCATGGTACACCCGTTGTAAACATCGATATAACATATAACAACATGTTAAATCCATCGGAAATATCGATATAATGTATAACATGATGTTACATCCATGTGAACGTCGGCACAATGTATAACACCCGTAACTAATACTACATAAAGGTATCGTTAGGTTACAGGTAGACAAGGCCAAGTGGATGCAATCACTGACTGCAGGGAAGCAGGCATTGCGCACGTGTGGATTGCCTAGAGGCAAACAGAATGGCCTATTGATGTCCTAACCTTTCTAAATACTGCGGTACAAAGATACACAAAGATAATTGTATCAGGAGGATTGCAACTAGTTTAGTAGTTTACGTTATTAGGCTGCTATTGGTGTTAAAAAGATAAAAATATCGTAGAGAATAATCTGAATGATAGCGATCCATAAATAATACTGTCATATTAATCGACGCCGAGAATACTGGTAGGCAGCACTCGGGAACATATGCTAAGACTCTCCCGAGTGTTTCTGGAATATTCTAGAAGGCCAGACATGGATTATTATCAAATGAGCGCATTCGTCCCTTTTTGTTTATTAAATGGATGGTTACACATAATAGCTTCATTCTGTATGCGTATTATCTTCGATTGTAACGTAATCTAGTATGTCACATGACCTGTTCTCAGCGATTAGAAGAAGCTTAGGTTGGCTATTAAATCTTCTAGTTTCTTACATCCTGATATCCGCAAACTAAAAGAGACCCATGCTACCCGACCCCATATGGGGTGGGAAATGGGGGCATGTGGGTGTGTGGCAGTCCTCCGTGGCTCTTGCATTTCTGATAGAGACGCTGACAGACTCACTCACTCTATCGTCCGCTCA
The DNA here is from genome assembly GCA_009830355.1 of Cherax destructor. NCBI lineage: Eukaryota > Metazoa > Arthropoda > Malacostraca > Decapoda > Parastacidae > Cherax > Cherax destructor. The sequence continues at coordinate 40,449 of WNWK01015332.1, read as the reverse complement.
GAAAACTTCCCCTCGTTGCTCCTCTTGCTACCTTTGCAACATTGCACAGCTCTTGATGACGCACTGAGAAGTGTGAAAGTACTTGAGCTTAAGATTTCCACCCCCCGTGGCTTGTCTTGCATTGTTAAGATCGCCTGTATGCGATTGTTTTGTATATATATATATATATATATATATATATATATATATATATATATATATATATATATATATATATATATATATATATATATATATATATATTTTTTTTTTTTTTTTTTTTTTCATTAACTCATCAGCCGTTTCCCACCAACGCAGGGTGGCCCCCGAATAAGAAAAACTTTCATCATTTACTCAATCACTATCTTGCCAGAGGTATTCTTACACTACAGTTATAAAACTACAACATTAACACCCCTCCTTCAGATTGCCAGGAATCAAGTCTGACCTGCCGGTTTCCTTGAATCCCTTCATAAACGTTACCTTGCTCCCACTCCAACAGCACGTCAAGTTCTAAAAATCTACATGTCCAAACCATCTCACTAACCCCTCCTCAGCCCTCTGGATAATAGTTTTGGTAATCCCACACCTCCTTATCTCCAAACTACGGATTCTCCAGATCATATTCTTACGACACATTGCCTCAGAAATGACATCTCTACTGCCTCCAGCCTTCTCCTTGTTGCAACATTCGCAACCCATGCCACACAGCCATGCAACAGCGTTGGTATAAATATACTTTCATGGATAAAGTTCTTTGTCTCCACAAATTCCTCAGTGCACCACTCACCTTTTTCCCCTCGTCAATTCTGTGATTCACCTCATCCTTCATAGACCCATCTGCTGACACATCCACTCCAAAATATCTGAACACATTCACCTCATCCATACTCTCTCCCTCCAAACTGATATCCAATCTTCTGTTACCTAATTTTTGTGTTATTCTCATCACCTTACTCTTTCCTATACTCCCTTTTAATTTCCTTCTTTTACACACCCTACCTAACTCATCAACCAACCTCTGCAACTTCTCTTCAGAATCACCCAAAAGCACAGTGTCATCAACAAAGAACAACTGTGACAACTCCCACTTTGTGTTAGATTCTTTATCTTTTAACCCCACACCTCTTGCCAACACCCGAGCATTCACTTCTCTTACAACTCCATCTATAAATATATTGAACAATCATAGTGACATCATACATCCCTGTCTAAGGCCTACTTTTAATGGGAAATAATCTCTCTCTCGCCTACATACTCTAACCTGAGCCTGACTATCCTCGTAAAAACTTTTCACCGCTTTCAATAGCTTACCTCCCATTCCATACATTTGAAACATTTGCAACATTGTCCCCCTATCCAACATATGATATGCCTTTTCCAAATCCATAAATGCCAAAAATACCTCTTTATCCTTATCTAAATACTGTTCACCTATGGGCTTCACTGCAAACACTTGATCTTCACACCCCTACTCTTCCTAAAGCCTCCTTGTTCATCTGCTATCCTGTTCTCCGTCTTACTCTTAATTCTTTCAATAATAACTCTACCATACACTTTGCCAGGTATACTCAACAGATTTATTCCCCTATAATTTTTACACTCTCTTTTGTCCCCTTTTCCTTTATACAAAGGAACTATGCACGCTCTCTGCCAATCCCAAGGTACCTTACCCTCTTCTATACAGAATGAAATTAGCTCAGAGCTCAGAGGCATCCATACCATCATATGTTCTCGTATGACGGGTACAACATCTTGCTTGGCTGGATGCGTCATTCTTTGAAAATTATGTGGTCTCGTGGACTAGAGCGTCATTTCTCTTTTGCTCACCATGAGTAGTCGCAGTGTTGTTATTGATCAATACCACTCGTTCGTGGGTACAATAATATAAAATACTGTTCGTTGGGCTAGTACACTAAACAGGGAGTAGAATGAAATTAGCTCACAAGCATCCACACCACCGTATGTTCTCGGATGACTGGTACAACATCTAGCTTGGCTGGATGCGTCATTTTTTGAGAATTGTGTCGTCCCGTGGACTAGAGCGTCATCTGTCTTTCGCTCACCATGAGGCGGGTAAAAGAAGCATGGGTTCGACTCCTTGGCTAGTCGCAGTGTTGTTATTGATATATATATATATATATATATATATATATATATATATATATATATATATATATATATATATATATATATATATATATATATATATATATATATATATATATATATATATATATATATATATATATATATATATATATATATATATATATATATATATATATATATATATATATATATGAAGACAACACTATGAAAAATAGAGAATTCAAGCGCTTTCGTGAGTAGTCACGAAAGCGCTTGGAATTCCTCTATTTTTCATAGTGGTTGTCTTGCATATTTTGATATCACCTGTTTACTGTGATCTTTTGCTATATATATATATATATATATATATATATATATATATATATATATATATATATATATATATATGATGGAATGCTTTATTAATAGACAGAATACATCATTGGAAAACATGAACATGAATAAAATGGCACAATATATGAAAGATTATGAATATCCTCCAGCTCCTCCGAAGCCGGACGCGAGCCAAGTATGCAGCATGCGTTTCCCCTCTGGATGGCCACGCTGAGACGCTGGAACATGAACGTGGCTGCTCTTGGGTCCCTGGTGGTGTCGATGAGTCTGGAACCCAGTTCTTTAAGGAAACGTGTTGCATTTTTTCCCCACGCTCCCAAGGTCTCTGATCCCACTGGGACAAATTGATACTGTTGGCTTATGTCCCTGTACTTGCCGTTCTTGTACTTCTCTCTGTGGTCAGCAGCTCCTCCCTGTCGCCCGACACTGTGATGGATGTAGGTGTCAGCCAGTGTCGACACACAGGTATAATCCCATGCTAAGAGCTTGCCATTCTTCCAAGGATAGATGGTGATCCCGTCGGGGCGGTTTGCTGGGTTGTGGGCGTTGTTGGCTGCTAGTGATCGAGGCTCTCTCTCGGCTGGGCATCCAGCTGTAGCAAGGGTTCTCTTTATGATGTCGTTGACCTCATTGTGTCTTGCATGCCAACCCTTGGTTTTAGAACAGTTAAGACCATGTAGACCATATTGGTCGGCTTGCGCATCGCTGCAAATACACGTATATTCCGTGTGAATAGGGGTAGCAAGGCGCAGAGCCACTGCAATACGAAGGGTCTTAGGGTCCAGGCGTGTTCCCATGGCCGAAATGGGAACTGTTTGGAGGAAGTCCCCAGAGTGAGGTGCACTCACAGCTAGGAGACGGGCAGTCTCCCTGTCTGATGTTACGGCCCTAAGCATATTGGCAAGTATCTTTTCAGCGATGGGGCCGTCCCAGCTTGACTGTTTGTAGGCCAGTTCTTCACTAGGTTTTGGTGTTGGAGCAGCAAGAATCTCCCATTCAGTGATGGCACTGGTGTAGCTAGGGTCCTGTATTCCTGCTGAATCACTGAGGTTGTCTGGAAGAATTTGTTTTATTAGCTCATTTGATGCTATGGAAGAGGATAAGAAAGCTGGTAGGGCAATCTGGGAGGATTTGCGTACTCCCAGCCCCCCAAGTCTGACTGGAAGTGAGGCTTGCAACCACTGTCCATCTTCGAGGGAAAGATTCAATACACTCTCTAGCATGGTCTTGAGGAGAGAGTCATATTCCTTGAGTTTCGGGCTGCTGAAGGCTGGGGAGCATCTCAGGAAGTATGTAAGTTTTGGGATTGACAGGCACCTGGTGAGTAGGTAGAAGGCATCATGTGTATCGATGTCTTTCATCCTACCTTCCATCGTCCTGAGGTCTGAGATTTTTTTTCCAGGACCAGATCGATGGCATTGGGCCCAAGAGGAGCACCAAGGAGAGTGCTGTTGGCTGGATCAATGGCTCGTGCCCCTGGTAAAAACAGCCCTAATGTCCTGGATCATCTGTGGATTGGTGGAAACTATCTCACATTTGGTGGGGTTTAAAGATAGGCCCAGGCTCTCTACCACATCTTTAATTTTCCTGATGTCTCCTAGGAGAGATTGTGTAGTGCCAGCTAGGGTTCCATCATCCAAGAACCAGATATTGAGCTCACTGGACAATGCTTCTGTGACATCCTTGATGACTAGACAGAATAGAAAGGGGGCAAGAGGGTCCCCCTGTTGCACACCCTCACACTAGTCAATTTCATGGTCCCCAAACAAAAGTTTAGAAGCCACACTATAACACAATTCTATGAAGGGATAGAGGGAAGGAAAGTGCCTAGAAACTGCTTGGAGAGCAGCATCCCTTCTGACTGAGTTGAAAGCATTGGCAAAGTCCAATTTGATTAAGGCTTTTTCATTGGACATGTTGTTGATGTATACTCGTGTTGCATGGGCAGCTGCTTCACAGCCTTGTTGAACACCAAAACCGAGCTGAGTTGGTTTCAACATTGAGGCAGCATCTTGACTCACCATTCGTACTGCAGCCTTGGCAACTAGGCGCCGAAGGGTGTTGCCCACTGCAATGGGCCTGATTCCTCCATCCTTTTTCCGGAGGGCACACAGTGAGGCACCAAAGAAAAGGGGTCTAATGGCCTGTATATATGATATATATATATATATATATATATATATATATATATATATATATATATATATATATATATATATATATATATATATATATATATACCCTGAAGGCTTACTTTAATCCCTATTTTCTGGATAAAAGTACGTTTGACTGGTGGTGAACAGGTTACATGTATCCTTAATGACCATAGTGTAGTCGATGGGTTAAGCCTCAATTAAACTAACCATCTCCCACAGACAAGCGTCCGGCCGCCATGCAGCACGGGAGGAACCCCACAGAGAGCAGCAACAGCAGCAGTGGGTCCTACCGGGAGTGGGTGAGCTATCAGGCTATAGTAGGCACCACCGCCCTGGTCCTCCTGCTCGCGACTGATCTCTTCACGCCGGTGCCACCTACTTCCACTCACTAGATCAACACTAAACTATTCTCTTTGAGAGGTTACCTTTGATCTAGACTCATAGTATAATGTTCTAGATTAGAAAACGGTTTTGTTTTGGGGGAATTAATTATATTCATCTTGTTAATGCTTGTGTTCGTGTGCAAGAATACCTGTGCTTTTCAGTTATTATATATATATATATATATATATATATATATATATATATATATATATATATATATATATATATATATATATATATATATATATATGTCGTGCCGATTAGGTAAAACTTGCGATTTTGGCTTAAATAGCAACGCTCACCCTGCCATATAAGAAAAGTGAAAATTTGTGTATGCAATAATTTCGACAAAATCTTTCTGAACATAACGAAAAAATATATTTCATTGTGTTTGTTTATTATTAAATTAATGTTAACGTATCTAAAATATATTTAGTTGGGTTAGGCTAAATTAAATTGCTTTTGTTGTAATAAGGTTAGGTAGGTTTTCAAAGTTTCTCTTGGTACAAAATTATAAATTCTTACATTAACATAAATTAAAAAAATATATCTTTAAACGTATAAGAGAAAATTTTAGAAAGGACCTAATTTTAGATGAGTTCTTGCTAATTGACCAGTTTTACCTAATCGGCACGACATATATATATATATATATATATATATATATATATATATATATATATATATATATATATATATATATATATATATATATATATATATATATATATATATATATATGTCGTGCCGATTAGGTAAAACTTTCGATTTTGGCTTAAATAGCAACGCTCTTCTTGCCATATAAGACAAGCGAAAATTTGTGTATGCAATAATTTCACAAAAACATTCTGAACCTAACGAAAAAAATATATTTCATTGTGTTTGTTTATTATTAAATTAATGTTAACGTATCTAAAATATATTTAGTTGGGTTAGGCTAAATTAAATTGCGCTTGTTGTAATAAGGTTAGGTAGGTTTTCAAAGTTTCTCTTATTACAAAATTATAAATTTTTACATTAACATAAATGAAAAAAATATGTCTTTAAACGTATAAGAGAAAATTTTAGAAAGAACTTAATTTTAGATGAGTTCTTGCTAATTGACCAGTTTTACCTAATCGGCACGACATATATATATATATATATATATATATATATATATATTCTTGCCGAATAAGGCAGGCAAAATTATTTGTAAACAACAATTTCGCAAAAATCATTCTCTACGTGACGAAAAAAATATATTTCCTTGTGTTTGTTTATCATTAAATTATTGTAAACTTATCTAAAATATATTTAGTTGGATTAGGCTAAATTAAATTGTGCTTGTTATAATAAGGTTAGGTAAGTTTTCTAAGGTTCTTTTGTTACAAAATTTTTAATTTTTACATAAATATAAATGGAGAAAATATATTTTTAAATATATAAGAGAAAATTTTAGAAAAGACTTAATTTTAAATGAGTTCTTGCTAATTGACCACTTTTACCCGTCACCAGCACGACATATATATATATATATATATATATATATATATATATATATATATATATATATATATATATATATATATATATATATATATATATATATATATATATATATACATATTTGTGTGTGTGTGTGTATGTGTACATGTGCAAGTGTACGAGTATTAGCATTTGTGTTTCTGTTCGTGAATACGTTTTCTATAAATACATATATTTATATACTTACATAAATACATATATATATATATATATATATATATATATATATATATATATATATATATATATATATATATATATATATATATATATATATATATATATATATATATATATATTATATATATTTATATATATATATATATATATATATATATATATATATATATATATATATATATATATATATATATATATATATATATATATATATATATATATACTGGAGCGAATGCTTTACTCAGCGCAGATAGTCACAGTAACCTTGTTTTAAATCGTCTTATGTGTTGTTGGATGCCTTTCTTCTTATATTTCTTACTTGGCTCATTATTACCACAAACTGTATAAATTTGATGAGATAAATCGAAATTTCTTTTGTTATTCCAATTATGAATGTGAAGATTTGTAAATAAAACTGTGAAAACCTGAACCGTACGTATGATAAAACCTGAACTGTACGTATGATAAAACCTGAACTGTACGTATGATAAAACCTGAACCATACGTATGATAAATCCTGAACCGTACGTAAGATAAAACCTGAACTGTACGTATGATAAAACCTGAACTGTACGTATGATAAAACCTGAACTGTACGTATGATAAAACCTGAACCGTACGTATGATAAAACCTGAACTGTATGCATGATAAAACCTGAACTGTACGTATGATAAAACTTGAACTGTACGTTTGATAAAACCTGAACTGTACGTACGATAAAACCTGAACTGTTCGTATGATAAAACCTGAACTGGACGTATGATAAAATCTGAACTGTACGTATGATAAAACCTGAACTGTACGTATGATAAAACCTGAACTCTACGTATGATAAAACCTGAACTGTACGTATGATAAAACCTGAACTGTTCGTATGATAAAACCTGGACTGGACGTATGATAAAATATGAACTGTACGTATGATAAAACCTGAACCGGACGTATGCTAAAACCTGAACTGGACGTATGATAAACCTGAACTGGACGTATGATTAAACCTGAACTGGACGAATGATAAAACCTGAACACTACGAATGATAAAACCTGAACTGTACGTATGATAAAACCTGAACTCTACGTATGATAAAACCTGAACTCTACGTATGATAAAACCTGAACTGTTCGTATGATAAAACCTGGACTGGACGTATGATTAAATCTGAACTGGACGTATGATAAAACCTGAACTGGACGTATGATAAAACCTGAACTGGAGGTATGATAAAACATTTTCCTTCGTCCCCTTTTTATAATGCTGGGCTCTTGATCCTGGGAGTAAGAGCAACCCTACATTTCCTCTGATTAAACCCGAATACCTTAAATATGTTGCATAACACCCCTCCCCTCCTGATCTTTCATGGGTTAAGCGCATCCCCATGATGAAGGGCTCTTGATCCAAGGAATTCGAACTAGTCTTTCTTTCTTTGGTTCAAACCTGTTTACCTCAAATCTGCCATGCTACGTATGACCCTAATGGGTTTAGCACTTTCCCGAGATAATAATAATAATAATAATAATAATAATAATAATAATAATAATAATAATAATAATAATAATAATAATAATAATAATAATATTATTATTATTATTATTATTATTATTATTATTATTATTATTATTATTATTAACACATCGGCCGATTCCCACCAAGGCAGGGTGGCCCGAAAAAGAAAAACTTTCATCATCAATCACTCCATCACTGTCTTGCCAGAGAGGTGCTTTACACTACAGTTATAAAACTGCAACATTAACACCCCTCCCTCAGAGTGCAGACACTGTACTTCCCATCTCCAGGACTCAAGTCCCGCCTGCCGGTTTCCCTGAATCCCTTCATAAATGTTACTTTGCTCACACTCCAACAGCACGTCAAGTATTAAAAACCATTTGTCTCCATTCACTCCTATCAAATACTCTCACACAGGCTTGCTGGAAGTCCAAGCCCCTCGCACACAAAACTTCCTTTACCCCCTCCCTCCAACCTTTCCTAGGCCGACCCCTACCCCGCCTTCCCTCCACTACAGATTTATACACTCTCGAAGTTATTCTGTCTCGTTCCATTCTCTCTACATGTCCGAACCACCTCAACAACCCCTCCTCAGCTCTCTGGATAATAGTTTTGGTAATCCCGCACCTCCTCCCAATTTCCAAACTTCGAATTCTCTGTATTATATTCACACCACACATTGACCTCAGACATGACATCTCCACTGCCTCCAACCTTCTCCTCGTTGCAACATTCATCACCCATGCTTCACACCCATATAAGAGTGTTGGTATAACTATACTCTCATACATTCCCTTCTTTACTTCCATGGACAAGGTTCTTTGTCTCCACAGACTCCGAAGTGCACCACTCACCCTTTTCCCCTCATCAATTCTATGATTCACCTCATCCTTCATAGACCCATCCGCCGACATGTCCACTCCCAAATATCTGAATACATTCACCTCCTCCATACTCTCTCCCTCCAATCTGATATCCAATCTTCCGTCACCTAATCTTTTTGTTATCCTCATCACCTTACTCTTTCCTATATTCACTTTCAATTTTCTTCTTTTACACACCCTACCAAATTCATCCACCAACCTCTGCAACTTCTCTTCAGAATCTCCCAAAAGCACAGTGTCGTCAGCAAAAAGCAACTGTGACAACTCCCACTTTGTATTTGATTCTTTATCTTTTAACCCCACACCTCTTGCCAAGACCCTCGCATTCACTTCTCTTACAACCCCATCTATAAATATATTGAACAACCACGGTGACATCACACATCCTTGTCTAAGGCCCACTTTTACTGGGAAATAATCTCCCTCTCTCCTACACACTCTAACCTGAGCCTCACTATCCTCATAAAAACTCTTCACTGCTTTCAGTAACCTTCCTCCTATTCCAATAATAATAATAATAATAATAATAATAATAATAATAATAATAATAATAATAATAATAATAATAATAATAATAATAATAATAATAATAATAATAATAATAATAATAATAATAATAATAATAATAATAATAATAATAATAATAATAATAACAACTACAACAACAACAACAATGATTGTCACGCACAATACCGTTTTTGCACCATCACAACTGCAAGTACTCGAACACTATTGCAGAAGATCCAGCAATGTTGCAGGATCTTCATACTGCTGCAGGATCCCCAACACTATTGCAGATTGTTCAAGACGGTTGTATGTGCTCCAACAATATTCCAGATGCATCAAGACTATTGCAGGTGCTCCAGCACTATTGCAGGTGCTCGAATGATAGTGCAGGGGCCCCAACACTGTTGCATTTCTCCAACATTATTGTAAATTGTTCAACACTATCACTGGTGCTTGAAAACTATTGCATGTGTTTCAACTCTACTGCAGGTTCTCCAACACTATTGAAGGTGCTTCAAGACTATCGCAGGTAATCTAGTTCTAACATAGGTTATATAACACTATTGCAGGTGCTCCAACACTAATGCAGGAGATCCAACATTTTTTCTGGTGGCCCAACACTGTTGCAGGTGCACCTTCACAACTGCAGTTGCTCTAATACAATTGCAGACGTTTCAACACTTTTTGCAGGCTCCCCAACGTTATTGACCCAGCACTGCTCGGGCAAGAGTGTCGGGGCTTAAACACTCTATTGGAGCTTAAACACTGTATTGGAGCTTAAACACTGCAAGGGTGTTTAGAGCTCTTGATCATCTCTTCCTTGACAAGATTAAACATTCTCTCAGATAACCTTGGAATTGAAGTTTCCAAGGGGCATGTTTGAGGTATGCTTTATGATACACGAAGAGTATTTTGCAGGCTGTTGAGGGTGCTATGAAAAACATAAGCCATGGGCAGCGCATTACGTTTTAACTAGTGAATTAAGAGTTTTATACTTTGTTTTGAATCTAAATGGATGGCCAGAATTTCCGTGGCTGTTTGGAGTCTATCTTTGGAGGGACTGTGGTGCTGGAGGTGCATTGTAGCCTCTTATAACCACAGATCAGATGAGAATTTTTTTTTTCATCTAGACTTTTCACTAAGAGAAGAGACGGGAAGATTACTCTAGATTTTCGAATTAAGACTAGAAATCTGAAGAGCTGGCTGGTGCAAATCCTTTAATATTTGCATGGGCCTCAGGTATGTCCACATAGTTTTAACAGAAGGATAAGAAAGAAATTGTTAGTGAGCTCTACCAGTTATTTTTGTCTACACCATATTCGTCCTTGGAGTAATAAATCATTATATTTTCCTTTTAAAGATATATTATATCATCAATATCTTGTATATGTATTTCTGAAAACTTCAGGGCATTTAGTGCATTTATGTAATGTATTAATCAAGTTTAGGATTACTTGTTAATTATTATTAGGTGCTTTATTAGAGGTGTTGAGAAAAACCCATTCCTCCAGTATGACAACACTATTGCAGGGTCACCAACAGTATTACAGATTTTCCAACATTATTGCAGGTTTTCCAACACAGTTGTTGGTTCTCTAAGATTTTTACAGGTGTTCAACCTTATTACAGGAGCTTTTACATAAATATAAATGCACCAATACAATTGCAGATGCTCCATATCATGTGGAGCCTGGTGGAGTATCACCTGTCATTTCTGAGAGGGATCCTTCTTTCCTCCTGGGACTCGTCTATTGAGCCAGCCACCGTTGTCACTTCCCGAGATTGGAAGTGAGGGTGGGACTGCAGCCTTCAGCTGAACCCGACACGACTTGATCGCCTATCTCCACTAGGCATTGTAGACACCGCTGGCTCAAACCTGGATCCCAGTGGCATAATGGCGACAATAGCAAAGACACAAGTTGCAGAACAAGCGATTATCGAAACAACTTATCGTTGTTTGGTTAGGTTATCTAAGTCTTGGCGGAGAAAATGTTTATCAAAGATGCGCGATATGAGTCCAATTTTCAATTTCTTCAATAACAAAATTATGCTCCGATTTAACGTTTCGGAATGTCAGCCAAAAGTCCGAACCAACGAGGTCAGCAAGTGATGTTGTAGTGCTGACTTCTATAGGACATTCTGGTTTTCCATAGCCTGTACCAAATCGCTTTTTAAGTACTGTGACTTTTCCTGTGGATTTAATGGCAAGTAAATTGTTTGCTAGATCATTTTCCTCCCTCACCTACGATTGCTCTGACAAATGCAAGGAGCTCCATTTCACCATAGAGCAGGAGAGACATCACGGCCAAGTATGGTCTTTTACAGCAGTGATTCGTTCCAGGGAGCACCCACGGCCATTGGACATTTGAATCGCCATTGCCTATGCACCACAGTGACAAAATTAAAGAAATCTGCAACCTTTATGGTGTGTGAGCAGTCACCATGCATAGAAACAGATGGTCAATCTGTTCTTCGAAAAGGCAGAGTTTTATATAGTAAAATAATTAGCCAACTTTCGTGTCTCGTGAAGACCATCGGGTAGTTTGAAAGAGAACTTATCGACGTTATCTCCGTGGCTCACGCCACACAACCCTGCTAACTCACGATTATCATCACGCCACGTGGGCAGAGTCCTCGTTATGACTTATATTAGATTTGAAATACTGAACCAAACTCTGCGAGTTTTCAGGAACATCTTTAATCTCCATACCTGCCAATGGTTGATTCGAGACAGTTTAATAACGATTTTCGAACCTTATGAAATGCCTAAAATTTAATGACATCCATACCTGCGCATATAAGATCATTGAAGACATGAAAGACATCCACTTAGCCCGTATGATGCTTCTCCAAAGAAGAGCTCTGCTGAGTTTCTGTTGAACTGTAGCACAAACAGCTCTTACAGGTCCACGTTGCTCGTAGTCGCATCAAAGACCATTTTATCAATGAAATCGACGCACCGCCAGAAGAGGATCAACGTGGCAAATCCTATCATTGGGCCACAATGGGTTTTGATGTCATTAAAAACAAGAAACGTACTGTTAACAGTAAAGATGATTAAAGCTTCTCTTGAGGACAAATTGTGTGGCCGTTATTAGAATCATGGGGGAGACGCTAAACTGTTATGGGTCACACAGGGGAGTGGGAGGTAATGATGTTTGATCCTGTAAATGGGAGGACAGCTTCAGTTCCTTGAATCAAGAGCTCTTTTCCAAAAGCTCCCGCTTCAGGTTCAGGTTCGATTCCCGGCTAAGGGGTGGAAACATCGGTTGTCCATGTTCACCCATCAGTAATAATGGATACCTGGGTGTTAGTCGACTGGTGTTGGTCGCATACTAGGAAAAAACTGACCTAATTTGTCCGAAATGCTCTGCATGTCAAGGGGCTTTTTATATAGTAGTACATCATTGATGTCACTTAGGACTGTATACCTTGTACATGTACTTGTATTAAATAAAGTTATTATCATTATATTATTATTATTATTATTATTATTATTATTATTATTATTATTATTATTATTATTATTATTATTATTATTATTATTATTATTATTATTATTATTATTATTATTATTATAATGAAATACCCCACTCGGGGTGGTCACTGCTTGGGAGTCATCATACATGTACTTCCTTGTACATGACAGTGATCATGCGTGTACTACCTTGTACTTGGCAGTGATCATGCATGTACTTCCTTGTACCTGACAGTGATCATGCATGTACTACCTTGTACCTGGCAATATTCATGCATGTACTACCTTCTACTTGGCAGTGATCATGCATGTACTACCTTGTACTTGGCAGTGATCATGCATGTACTACCTTGTACTTGGCAGTGATCATGCATGTACTACCTTGTACCTGGCAGTGATCATGCATGTACTACCTTGTACTTGGCAGTGATCATGCATGTACTTCCTTGTACCTGACAGTGATCATGCATGTACTACCTTGTATCTGGCAGTGATCATGCATGTACTACCTTGTACCTGGCAGTGTTCATGCATGTGCTACCTTCTACTTGGCAGTGATCATACATGTACTACCTTGTACCTGGCAGTGATCATGCATGTACTACCTTGTACCTGGCAGAGATCATGCATGTACTACCTTGTTCTTGGCAGTGATCATGCATGTACTTCCTTGTACCTGACAGTGATCATGCATGTACTACCTTGTACCTGGCAATGATCTTGCATGTACTACCTTGGACTTGGCAGTGATCATGCATGTACTTCCTTGTACCTGGCAATGATCATGCATGTACTTTCTTGTATCTGGCAGTGATCATGCATGTACTTCCTTGTCCTTAGCAGTGATTATGCATGTAAATCTTTGTACTTGGCAGGGATCATGCATGTACTACCTTGTACTTGGCAGTGATCATGTATGTACTTCCTTGTACTTGGCAGTGATCATGCATGTACTTCCTTGTACTTGGCAGTGATCATGCATATACTTCCTTGTACCTGGCAGTGATTATGCATGTACTTTCTTGTACTTGGCAGTGATCATGCATGTACTTCATTGTACTTGATAGTGATCATGCATGTACTTACCATACTACGGCTGGGGTTCGAACCCGCGGTCACAGAGTCTCAAAACTCCAGACTGTCGCGTAAGCCACTGGGCCAGCTAGCTTCAATAAGATGGATGATCACTACCAAGTACAATGAAGTACATGCATGATCACTACCAAGTACAATGAAGTACATGCATGACTCACGAAATCGTAATGGCACGATTGCAAACAAACCATACCACGGGTGGGCTTCGAACCCGCGGTCACAGAGTCTCAGAACCCCACCCGTGGTATTGTTTGTTTGCAATCGTGTCATTACGATTTCGTGAGTCATGCATGTACTTCATTGTATTTGGTAGTGATCATGCATGTATTTCATTGTACTTGGTAGTGATCATGCATGTACTTCATTGTATTTGGTAGGGATCATGCATGTACTTCATTGTACTTGGTAGTGATCATGCATGTACTTCATTGTACTTGGTAGTGATCATGCATGTACTTCATTGTACTTGGTAGTGATCATGCATGTACTTCATTGTATTTGGTAGTGATCATGCATGTATTTAATTGTACTTGGTAGTGATCATGCATGTACTTCATTGTATTTGGTAGGGATCATGCATGTACTTCATTGTACTTGGTAGTGATCATGCATGTACTTCATTGTACTTGGTAGTGATCATGCATGTACTTCATTGTACTTGGTAGTGATCATGCATCTACTTCATTGTACTTGGTAGTGATCATGCATGTACTTCATTGTACTTGGTAGTGATCATGCATGTACTTCATTGTAGTTATCAGTAACCATAATCTAGTAATCAACAGTGATCATGCATATACTACTTTGTACTTGGCAGTAATCTTTAGTTACTATTCTGTACTTTGCAGTGGTCATGGATGTACTGATCTGTTCTTGGCAATGATAATGTTATTACTATGTTCGTAGCAGTAATCACGCATGTACTACCTTGTACTTGGTAGTGATCGACAGTTACTTCCATGTATTAGCAGTGATCATAAGTGTACTTCCTTTTACTTAGCAGTGGTCATGAGTGTTCTGCCTTATACATGGCAGATATCATACATGTACCACTTGTACTTTGTGCTTAAGAGCACGACAGCAACATCGTCTCTATAAATTTCCAGACAGTCAAAGAGTGTCATATAATCTGACACTTCATCCTGAAGCGAACTTAATCCCCCTTAGTGAAGTCGCTGTCCTGAGATGTCACATAAACTCCCTCAAGCTAGGTAACACGAAGGAGGCGCCATCTATTGTCTCTATTTAATCACAACAAATAAAATTCTTAAAACTCAGACATAAAATCTAAACAGATTCGATATTAATCAGCAGTTTGTTAATGTCTGGAGCCTTGCCATGTCGTCACTGAGGAAGAAAAGAGAAGAAAAATCAGGGAAAAGAGGTGGCAATGCATCGATTTTTTTATAAGGCAATAAACAATAGAATTAAAACCGGGGCCAATGGTGGTAAACAAATGGTTGAGAAGGTAAACTTATTCCTGTAAGTCATGTGATGCATCTGTTAGGGAGGCTGTGATCTCTTCCTCCCGTGGTTGTCTTCTGAGAGCACGGACAGTGAGTATAAGACAGGCGATGACAGACAACCTTCTATTTATATAACGTTCCCCTTCTGTTTAGAGCTTTATCAAGTAGTGCCTTAAGTTCTGCACACAGAGCGAGACGTCGGTTAAATGAGTGCCCGTTCTGCAGCGAGCTTTACATTAACTGTTGTCACCAGTACGCAATTCGGATCCGCAGGAAGTGAGAGTGTATGTAGACGACACTCACCTCCTGCCTTCCCAACCATAGCCGCCTGTCACAGGAACTCCACCCCACTCCGTGTAGTTTGTAAAGTGCAGGTGACTGTGGATCCCGTTTTAATAGGTCTTTTCGCTTTCGTCACGTTTTTTACAATTACCAAGGTGCCTGCTGGGACCTCGGGGACCTATTAGAAAAGTCTTTTGACTTTTTTATTTGTAGCTTTTTTAGGATATTTTTTAATTCTCACTAATACTAACATATTTTTGGTTAAAAACATTTAGAATAGATTTTAATGAATGACCCTTTCACATTACTTAAAAAAAATAGATGTCAGGTATAAAAAAAAAAGAGAAAACTTGTTTTTATTGCATATTTCGACGCTTCAGAGAAGACTGAGAAGTTTACTGACATTTTTCATAGTTTAGCTAAATTGAGCAGATAAATGACTGAACTGATGTTATATTGTCCAAAGCGCTGAATGATCTACAAGGTCACAGAGCTCTTCAAACTACCTACCTACTTACCTACCTACCTACTTACCTACCTACCTACTTACCTACCTACCTCTTGCCGACACGCAGGCCACACCAGGGCTGCCTCGAACCTGCGTCAACATCACAAGAAACACAAAGTAAATACTCGGAGTCTCGTATTTATCAAAATTTTGTTCACAGACAACGATAATATTAGGATAAATGGAGACGGATAGGAAAGTCAGCGAGAGAGAGAGAGAGAGAGAGAGAGAGAGAGAGAGAGAGAGAGAGAGAGAGAGAGAGAGAGAGAGAGAGAGAGAGAGAGAGAGAGAGAGAGAGAGAGAGAGAGAGAGAGAGAGAGAGAGAGAGAGAGAGAGAGAGAGAGAGAGAGAGAGAGAGTCAGTATGTGTGTGTGTGTGTGTGTTAGTTACCAGTTGTCGAAGTAACTTGTCGATAGATACTTTGCCTGTTGTGTGGAGTTTGTGTAGAAAGATAGATATATAGATAGATAAATAGAGAGTGTGTGTGTGTGTGTGTGTACTCACCTAATTGTGGTTGCAGGGGTCGAGACTCAGCTCCTGGCCCCGCCTCTTCGCTGTCCGCTACTGGGACTCTGCTCTCCCTGCTCCATGAGCAGGTTCCCGCCTCCACTATATCGTTCACTAGACTATTCCACTTCCTAACTACTCTATGGCTGAAGAAATGCTTCCTAACATCCCTTTGACTCATCTGAGTCTTCAGCTTCTAGTTGGGTCCCCTTGTTTCTGTGTTCCCTCTCTGGAACATCCTGTCACTATCTACCTTGTCGATTCCCCGCAGTATTTTGTATGTCGTTATCATGTCTCCTCTAACCCTTCTGTCCTCCAGTGTTGTTAGTCCTATTTCCCTCAACCTTTCTTCGTAGGGCAGTCCCCTGAGTTGTGGAACTAGCCTTGTCGCAAACCTTTGCATTTTCTCTAATTTCTTGACGTGCTTGACCAAGTGTGGGTTCCAGACTGGTGCTGCTTACTCTAGTATGGGCCTGACGTACACGGTGTACAGTGTCTTGAACGATTCCTTGTTAAGGTAACGGAACGCTAATCTTAGGTTTGCAGGGATGATGTGTGTGTGTGTGTGTGTGTGTGTATGTGAGTGTGTGTGTGTACTCATCTAATTCACCTAATTGTAGTTGCAGGGAGTCGAATCATAGCTCATGGCCCCGCCTCTTCACTGGTCGCTACTAGGTCACTCCCTCTGTGCTCCATGAACCTTATCATACCTCTTCTGTGTGAGTACTCACCTATCTGTTCTCACCAATTTGTGGTTGCAGAGGTCGTGACTCAGCTCCTGGGCCCGCCTCTTCACTGATCGCTACTAGGTCCTCTCTCTCCCTGCTCCATGAGCTTTATCATACCTCATCTTTAAACTATGTATGGTTCCTACCTACTTGCTAGACTATTCCACTTCCTGACAACTCTATGACTCAAGAAATACTTCCTAACATCCCTTTGACTCGTCTGAGTCTTCAACTTCCAATTGTGACCCCTTGTTTCTGTGTCCCCTCTCTGGAACATCCTGTCTCTGTTCACCTTATCTATTCCACGCATAATTTTGTATGTCGTTATCATGTCTCCCATAACCCTCCTGTCCTCCAGTGTCGTCAGGCTGATTTCCCTTAACCTTTCTTCATAGGACATTTCCCTTAGCTCCGGAACTAACCTTGTTGCAAACCTTTGCACTTTCTCTAATTTCTTGACGTGCTTGACCAGTTGTGGGTTCCAAACTGGCGCTGCATACTCCAATATGGGCCTGACGTACACAGTGTACAGTGTCTTGAACGATTCTTTACTAAGGTATCGGAATGCTATTCTCAGGCGTCTATATGCTGCAGCAGTTATCTGATTGATGTGTGCTTCCGGAGACGTGCTCGGTGTTATACTCCTCCCGAGATCTTTCTCCTTAAGTGAGGTTTGCAGTCTTTGGCCACCTAGCCTATACTCTGTCTGCGGTCTTCTTTGCCCTTCCCCTATCTTCATGACTTTGCATTTAACGGGGTTTAATTCGAGAAGGCAGTTGCTGGACCAGGTGTCCAGCCTGTCCAGGTCTCTTTGAAGTCCTGCCTGATCCTCATCTGATTTAATTCTCCTCATTAACTTCACATCGTCTGCGAACAGAGACACTTCTGAGTCTATCCCGTCCGTCATGTCATTCACATATACCAAGAATAGCACTGGTATTAGGACTGACCCCTGTGGGACCCTGCTCGTCACAAGCGCCCACTGTGATACCTCATCACGTACCATGACTCGTACCATGACTGTGTGTGTATGTGTATGTGTGTGTGTGTGTGTGTGTGTGTGTGTGTGTGTGTGTGTATGTGCGGGGTGTGAACATTTATGGGCTTTGCTTAATTATTTCTGGCTTTGCTAGATTACAGTAGGTTAGCTTTGCTCTGGTCGGCTTAGGCTAAATTTCAGCAGCAAGCTCAATATCACAATTTCCATTACGCTTCAAACACTGGCAGACGCCGCACAGAGGGCGGAGCGAACATGCCCAGCCATCACCAGGATAACCCAAGCCTCGCCCAGCGATTGAAATGAGCTTGCGTGGAAAAGCATTTGACGATTTGATGATAATTTTAATCTTATTCAATATATAAATTTCCTAAACAGCCGTTTTTGAAAACACATCCTAAAAAACTACAACAAAATTTGCTTTTAAAGCTTACCTGATAATTAAGGGCGAGGGAGTTTTGGAACCATGATCACGGGAAAATATGCACGCTAATCACCCAATTAGGTTCGCTTCGCCTGATGGCAGTTTGTCCTAATTACTGAAGGCAAAATGCATAATGACACCGGAAAATACACTAATTATGACTTAATATGCTATTTTCGACAACACCACAAAAAATCCTTGCTTAAATATTTTGGGTGTACTCTGTAATGGCGGGGCGACTTGCCAGTGAAAATAAAGCCATTATGATAATTTTTCGTGGCTCCGTAAAATAATACTTTATGAACAAGAAAGCCATCAAAGGCTACCACTTTCAGCGGTAATTAATTTGTTAATTACCTTAATTAACCTGTAAAATGTCTAGAAGCCAGGTTTAACCATTATAGAAATATAAAAATGTTCAATTTCTTTGACGAGTTCTAACGTGACAAACTTTTAAGTTTTTTTTTTTAAGTCACATTTTTTTAGACTAACAAGCTGTAGTCTCAGTTGGTAATCCAAAGAGTTTCGAAGGCGAGTAAACGTCACTCTTCACATCATTGTTTGTATTCTGTGATATTCTCTGCATTGTGAAGGAACTAAACTGAATGACAAAACTCTTGTTACCAAACAGTTCAGTCTTTCTAGCGAACTGAAATTAAAAATATATATTCCATTGTCTCTAGCTGAGACTCTCCTGAGTACCATGTGAGGTTGATACTGCCCTGAGTAACATGTGAGGTTGACACTTCCCTGTGTATTGTAGAAGGTTAATACTACCCTGTGTATTATGTGAGGTTGATACTGCCCTGTGTATCATGTGAGGTTGACACTTCCATGTGTATTGTAGAAGGTTAATACTACCCTATGTATCATGTGAGGTTGATACTGCCCTGTGTATCATGTGAGGTTGACACTTCCCTGTGTATTGTAGAAGGTTAATACTACCCTGTGTATTATGTGAGGTTGATACTGCCCTGTGTATCATGTGAGGTTGACACTTCCATGTGTATTGTAGAAGGTTAATACTACCCTATGTATCATGTGAGGTTGATACTGCCCTGTGTATCATGTGAGGTTGACACTTCCCTGTGTATTGTAGAAGGTTAATACTACCCTGTGTATCATGTGAGGTTGATACTGCCCTGTGTATCGTGTGAGGTTGGTACTGTTCTGTATATCATGTGAGGCTGATTATACTCTGTGTATCATGTGAGGTTGATACTACCCTGTGTATCATGTGAGGTTGATACTGCCCTGTGTATCACGTGAGGTTGATACTGTCCTTTGAATTATGTGAGGCTGATACTGCCCTGAATATAATGTGTGGTTGATACTGCCCTGAGTACCATGTGAGGTTGATACTGCCCTGTGTATCATGTGTAGTTGATACTGTCCTGTGTATCATGTGAGGTTGATACTGCCCTGTGTATCATTTGAAGTTAACAGCCACTCCACTCATTCTCATTCTGCCTCCTACTCCTCCTCCTCCTCCTCCTCATCATCATCATCATCATCATCATCTTCTTCACTTCCTCCTTTCACGCCTCCTCCTCCTCATCCTCCTTCTCATCATCCTTCTTCTTATCTTCCTCCTCTCCACCTCTTCCTTCTCGTTTTCGTCCTTCCCCTCCCTAACTACCTCTTCCTCCTCTATATCTTCCCACTTCTCTTCCTCTTCCTCCTCCTCCTAAAGCATATCCTCCTTCTCTTCATTTTTTTCATCTTCCTCCTCTTTTTTCTTCGTCCACCTAGTTCTCCTCTCTTCTTTCCCCTCCTCCTCTTCCTTTTTTTGTTCTTCATCCTCTTCCTTTTCCTCTTCCTTCTTTTCATCTTCATCCTCTTCCTCCTCCTCTTTCTCTTCTACTTCTCATGCTATTTAGCTTTAATTTATTGCATAATTATTTCCTGAGCAGGAGTTACTTTTTTTCCCCTCCCTCCTCTTCCTCTTTCCCTTTCTCTGGATCTCTTTCCCCTTTCTCCCTCATTCCTGCCTCCCTCATTCTTCATCTTGCCTCCATCACTCTCCCTCCTTCCTACATCACTCTCATTCCTGCCTCCCTCATAATTCCTCCTGCCTCCCTCACTCTCCCTCCTGCCTCCATCACTCTCATTCCTGCCTCCCTCATTCTTCCTCCTGCCTCCATCATTCTCCCTCTTGCCTCCATCACTCTCCCTCCTGCCTCCATCCCTCTTATTCTTGCCTCCCTCAGCCGAACCTTCTTTTTTTATAACTCCCTCGACCTGACTTACTTTCACCCGAAGCCTCGTTTTCAACTCTTCCATCCTCTTCCCTACTCTTTCCCCTCCCTTCTCTTTCCCTCCTCCTTCCCTACTTCTTCCCTCCGCCTTCACGCTTACCCTCACAATCACCTAATAATCTCTCTGCTTATCTGTCTGTCTGTCTGTCTCTCTCTCTTCCTCCCTTCCTCCCTCCCTCTCTCTCTCTCTCTGTCTCTCTGTCTTGCTCTCTCTCTCTCTCTTGCTTTCTCTCTCTCTCTCTCTCTCTCTCACTGTTTTACACAGGGCTTTACAAGGTTAGGGAAAGGATTCAAAATTTTATTTACAAGAGCTGTTACCTACATCAGCTCATTTGAAAGCCGTTTTATTGTTATTAAACATACAAATATGGAACAGGAGGAAGTTGGAACATATGTGGGCCAGCAATTTCATCAACTGACTTTATTTCGTTGATATCATTATGCTTTAGTAACATGTTCCAGACTCGAGTCATCCCAGGAATAAACGACTTCAGATGAAGTGATGTTTTGGAGTAGGGTACAGGCAGGGTGAAGTTGTTGCCCGTCTTGTTGTGTAGAAGCTCACTTTTTGTTGTCCTCTCTCTCTCTCTCTTTCTCATATATTTAATTCATAAGGGAGAGGGGGGGGAGGGTGAGTTCAGAGTCCGGGTCATCACGAGTCGCTCAACGTGAGGGTAACTTCTGGGAACCCATCGTGAATTTAATTTACTTCACAAAACGTACTACAAAGATATCAGTAAATCGAATATATTCATATTGGAAATAAAGGTAATGTGTATATAAAAAATTTGCTTCATCACTTCCTACTTCCCTCGTTCTGGCGAGGGTAGGGAAAGATTGGGTTGAAACGAAAGTTTCTATTAATGCGGTATAATGTTAAATGAGAGACATTTGGAAATTATTAACTGGATTATATGGTTTAATATTTATTGATCACAAATACTTAAAGTGAGGACAGCGATATTTCAACTGTCTGATTGGTTTTAATGACAACGTCTTCGCATCATTTGCTATCCACTGCCCTGGATCACACCTGGTGGGTGTGACTTCCGTAAGCTTTGCCACTAATACAATTGTAACATAATTCAACATAAATTAACATGTTGAGACGATAGACACAATTTATAGAGTAGAACCTTTATTCAGGAAGTTTTACCTGTGGAACAATATTCTTCATTCAAAACACAGGGATGGGAAACACGCTTATTTACACATTTGTTGTTAAGAGTACGCTGAGTCATTGAGATGATGGTGTGAGTGATGTGAGATACTGAGCACTGTACGAGTTACCAGTCTTAGCAGTGAACTGTTAATGCAGAAGTTGTTGTGTATGTTGTGTACAGATTTTCGCTTTTTCCAGGAACCTACCTCATGTTTTGTCGCTTTGACGACCAGCTGGATGTTTTTCCTTGAGGACCAGCTGGGCGTCTTTCCTTGAGGACCACCTGGGTGTCTTTTCTTGATGACCAACTGGGTGTTTTTCCAAAACATCAGGTGTGCGGTCTTGCTGCTGTGCATAAAAAATGTATTTGTTTTGGGAGTCCAGCCGTGCAGGACTCACAACACATCAGGGCTGCCAGAGTCTCTACCACGTAATTCTGGTCACTATACCCACCATTAATCTCCATATATGAACATTACTTCCCCAATTTTACCATATGAACTTAATTTACTGTATATGACAAGTAAACCTTCAAGAAGTCTAACTTATATAAGAGCAAGCACGGGATCCAAAAACATATTACTTTTTTTCTACAAGCCACAAACATTTTTTGAAGATCTAAAATAATTTTCAAGGTTGGCATCAAAAACATTTTGAAATACAATATAATGTAGAGCTCTAGTAAGAGTTGTCGTATTTATGAAATACACATTGCAGCGCAATATAATGTAGAGCTCCAGTAATGTTTTCCCGAGGTGTCAAACATCTTGGAACACAATATTATGTAGAGCTCTAGTTATATTTACCCGAGCTGTTGAACATCTTGCAACACAATATAATTAAACTGAGAATTGTCGTAGGAGAATATTTAATGGGTTATTGGACACAAGATTTATTACCCCGCTCCCTCATAATTAAGCTGATTTCAAAATTTATAAGAGAATTATACGTCGATAAATCGTGTAGCCTAGTGAGCCGGACTCCTCACGCTATATAAATAATAATTTTGAGTTTCTACTAATATTTGTTGTTTGTATCGTCCCATATATATATATATATATATATATATATATATATATATATATATATATATATATAAAAGATGTGTGTGTGTGTGTGTGTGTGTGTGTGTGTGTGTGTGTGGTGTGTACCCACCTAGGGGCTATGACTCGACCCACAGGTCGAGTCATAGCCAGTTTCTGGTCCAGGCCTACAGCCTGTGCAGATCCCTTTGTAGTCCTGCCTCCTCCCCCTCCGATTGAATTCGATCATTAACTTCTCATCATCTGCAAACAAGGATACTTCTGAGTCTGTCCCTTCCGTCATCTCATTCACATATACCAGAAACATCACCAGTCCTAAGACTGACCCCTGTGGAACCCCGCTCGTCACAGGTGCCCACTCTGACACCTGGTCATGTACCATGTCTCGCTGATGTCTTTCCTTCATGTATTCTCTAATCCATTGCAATACCTTCCCTGTTATACCTGCCTGGTCCTCCAGCTTTTCCTCTAATCTCTTGAATGGAACTGTGTCAAAAACCTTCTAACAGTCCAAGAAAACGCAATCCACCCACCCCACTCTCTCTCTCTTGTCTTACTGCTGTCACCTAGTCATAGAGATCTAGTAGGTTTGTGACAAGAATTTCCCGTCCCTGAATCCATGCTGGTTACCATTGATAAGCTTATTCTTTTCTAGGTGTTCCACCACTCTTCTCCTGATAATCTTCTCCATGACTTTGCATACAATTCTTGTCAATGACGCTGGTCTGTAGTTTAATGCCGCGTGTCTGTCTCCGTTTTTAAAAATTGGGGCTACATTTGTCTTTTTCCATACCTCAATTAATCGCCCTGTTTTGATAGATGTGTTGAATATTGTTGTTAGTGGCACACCGAGCGCCTCTGCTCCCTCTCTCAGGACCCACGGTGATATGCTGTCCGGCCCCGTCGCCATGTGTGTGTGTGTGTATTTAGTAATTAATTTATGACTTTTCTGATTCCTGCTTTACTGAATACTTATTTTTGAACGTGATTTGGAGATTTGTTGACAACATCAGTAACGAAGCCAAAAAAAAAAAAAAAAAAAAAAATTAGTTCTTGATTTATCCTTCAAGGTGAAATTCAGTAAATCATATCCAAATATGATTTATTAGTTAAAATATGGCCTAAGATATACGTAAGCGATAAAAAGAAATTTGACGTCAAAGAAAATACTGTTGATGCAAGACAGCAGACGCAACAGACACTGACCAGATGCCAAATATGTGACAAAGAAAAGTGGGAAATCAGAGATAATCCCAGTATATTTCCTGCGAGGTTTACAATACTGACAAATATATAAAATTTGCATTTACGCAATGTTAAGTAAATCGATTACAGAGACGTACTACGCATCAGGGGGCGAAACGTTTCTTTGAGGAAGTTACTTAACGTACAACAAGTGTCTCTTTTATACAACAATTCGCAGGTCGACGCAGACGTGCTCATGAAGCTCGAACTTTAATGATTCTTTGCCGAAGCTCAAAATCCCCATTTATAAGCTGCGGAGTGAGTAATATGGCGAGGCGAGTTCCAATACCATATGAGCGCCAGTCCGAATGTGTTCCAATATTCCCGTGGATGTTTATTCATTGGCAATCTCGGCCAGCGTCCGGAAATACACAAGTTATATGTAAATCCACAACGGAAGCGCAGATGGAGATGCTTTACGGCGGCGACGATCGTAGCGGATTCTGAGGGTGGGGAGCGGGAGAGTGAAGTCAGTGGTGACGGTGGATGCTATGGAAAGTATGGAAGGAAGGAAGGCTCGACGGCATATGCAAAGGGTTGTAGGCTGGTGCATCAAAATTTTTGCTGGCTCTGTAGTGGATAGTACTTGTCTGCATGTGGGGCCCGTAATGCTGGCTTACCTTCAAAATATCTAGGCTGTGAAGCATTAGGCCCACGACAGAAACGCTGGACGAGAGAAACTCTGGACGAGAGAAACTCTGGACGAGAGAAACGCTGGACGAGAGAAACGCTGGACGAGAGAAACGCTGGACGAGAGGAATGTTGGACGGGAAGAACGACTGACGGAAGGAACAACATACATGTGTTGAAGAATTCAGTATGTGGGAAGCTGTGCTGGGACCTTAGCAGCTGGGAAGCTATGCTGGTACCGCAGCTATTGGAAAGCTGTGCTTGGACCACAGTTGCTGGGAAGCTGTGCTTGAAATCTCAGCAGCTGGGAAGCTGTGCTGGGACCGCAGCTGCTGGGATATTCGCTAGGCGCTCACAATATATGATACTTGCGCGTCCCCAGGAGACCGAAGACAAAGACTTCGCCTCCACCTTTGAGGCTGAAGACTAGAACATAATATTTTGTGTAACAGACAACTTAAAACTTTTTGTTCTCAGTGATGCAGAACATGTTCTTGTGTCTTGTGTAATGGAAAAAGATTTTTTTTTTTGGTGCCCTGTTTGACAGAGAAGACATTATGTATGTTGTTTGTGATGGAGAACACAGCTTTCGTATTCTTTGTGATGGAGAACACTGCTTTCGTGTTCTTTGTGATGAAGAACACAGCTTTCGTGTTCTTTGTGATGGAGAACACAGCCTTCGTATTCTCTTGTGGTGGAAAACACAGTTTTTGTTCCATTTGTCATGAAAAACGTGAATGTTCACTGCATGACAGAGAACATAAAAGCATTTTGTGTTCTGTTGGTGAACTGAAGTGCGTTTTGTGTTCTGAGTTTGATGGACCCTTTGTAACAAAGAACAGAACAGTTGAAATTCCCACTGCAAATGTGAACATGGATGATGAGAGGAGAGATGCAATCAAGACGGTTGTGAAGGAGAGGTGTCATCAGGACTGTTGTGATGGAGATGTGTCATCAAGACTGTTGTGATGGAGAGGTGTCATCAGGACTGTTGTGATGGAGAGATGCAATCAAGACTGTTGTGATGGAGAGGTGTCATCAGGACTGTTGTGATGGAGAGGTGTCATCAGGACTGTTGTGAAGGAGAGGTGTCATCAAGACTGTTGTGAAGGAGAGGTGTCATCAAGACTGTTGTGATGGAGAGATGCAATCAAGACTGTTGTGATGGAGAGGTGTCATCAAGACTGTTGTGATGGAGAGGTGTCATCAGGACTGTTGTGAAGGAGAGGTGTCATCAGGACTGCTGTGATGGAGAGGTGTCATCAGGACTGTTGTGAAGGAGAGGTGTCATCAGGACTGTTGTGAAGGAGAGGTGTCATCAGGACTGTTGTGAAGGAGAGGTGTCATCAGGACTGTTGTGATGGAGAGGTGTCATCAAGACTGTTGTGAAGGAGAGGTGTCATCAGGACTGTTGTGAAGGAGAGGTGTCATCAGGACTGTTGTGATGGAGAGGTGTCATCAGGACTGTTGTGATGGAGAGGTGTCATCAGGACTGTTGTGATGGAGAGGTGTCATAAAGACTGTTCTGATGGAGAGGTGTCATCAAGACTGTTGTGAAGGAGAGGTGTCATCAGGACTGTTGTGAAGGAGAGGTGTCATCAGGAGTGTTGTGATGGAGAGGTGTCATCAGGACTGTTGTGATGTAGAGGTGTCATCAGGACTGTTGTGATGGAGAGGTGATATCAGGACTGCTCTAATGGAGAGGTGTCATCAGGACTGTTGTGATGTAGAGGTGTCATCAGGACTGTTGTGATGGAGAGGTGGTCTCAGGACTGCTGTGATGGAGAGGTGTTATCAGAACTGTTGTGATGGAGAGGTGGTCTCAGGACTGCTGTCATGGAGAGGTGTTATCAGGACTGTTGTGATGGAGAGGTGTTATCAGGACTGTTGGGATGGAGAGGTGTCATCAGGACTGCTGTGATGGAGAGGTGTCATCAGGACTGTTGTGAAGGAGAGGTGTCATCAGGACTGTTGTGAAGGAGAGGTGTCATCAGGACTGTTGTGAAGGAGAGGTGTCATCAGGACTGTTGTGATGGAGAGGTGTCATCAAGACTGTTGTGAAGGAGAGGTGTCATCAGGACTGTTGTGAAGGAGAGGTGTCATCAGGACTGTTGTGATGGAGAGGTGTCATCAGGACTGTTGTGATGGAGAGGTGTCATCAGGACTGTTGTGATGGAGAGGTGTCATAAAGACTGTTCTGATGGAGAGGTGTCATCAAGACTGTTGTGAAGGAGAGGTGTCAACAGGACTGTTGTGAAGGAGAGGTGTCATCAGGAGTGTTGTGATGGAGAGGTGTCATCAGGACTGTTGTGATGGAGAGGTGTCATAAAGACTGTTCTGATGGAGAGGTGTCATCAAGACTGTTGTGAAGGAGAGGTGTCATCAGGACTGTTGTGAAGGAGAGGTGTCATCAGGACTGTTGTGATGGAGAGTTGATATCAGGACTGCTCTAATGGAGAGGTGTCATCAGGACTGTTGTGATGTAGAGGTGTCATCAGGACTGCTGTGATGGAGAGGTGTTATCAGAACTGTTGTGATGGAGAGGTGGTCTCAGGACTGCTGTGATGGAGAGGTGTTATCAGAACTGTTGGGATGGAGAGGTGGTCTCAGGACTGCTGTGATGGAGAGGTGTTATCAGGATTGTTGTGATGGAGAGGTGTCATCAGGACTGCTGTGATGGAGAGGTGTTATCAGGACTGTTGTGATGGAGAGGTGCCATCAGGACTGTTGTGATGGAGAGGTGTCATCAGGACTGTTGTGATGGAGAGGTGGTCTCAGGACTGCTGTGATGGAGAAGTGTCATCAGCACTGTTGTGATGGAGAGGTGTCATCAGGACTGTTGTGATGGAGAAGTGTCATCAGGACTGTTGTGATGGAGAGGTGTCATCAGGACTGTTGTGATGGAGAGGGGACATCAGGACTGTTGTGATGGAGAAGTGTTACCTTACTGTTGTGATGGAGAGGTGTCATCAGGACTGTTGTGATGGAGAGGTGTCATCAGGACTGTTGTGATGGAGAGGTGTCATCAGGACTGTTGTGATGGAGAGGTGTCATCAAAACTGTTGTGATGGAGAGGTGTGATCAGGACTGTTGTGATGGAGAGGTGTCATCAGGACTGTTGTGATGGAGAGGTGTCATCAGGACTGTTGTGATGGAGAGGTGTGATCAGTACTGTTGTGATGGAGAGGTGTTATCAAGACTGTTGTGATGGAGAAGTGTCATCAGGACTGCTGTGATGGAGAGGTGTTATCAGGACTGTTGTGATGGAGAAGTGTCATCAGGAATGTTGTGATGGAGAAGTGTCATCAGGAATGTTGTGATGGAGAGGTGTCATCAATGTTGCCGTTATGGAAAGCTCATAACAGCTCATAACCTTGAAATGAGTTGTGGCAGGATAACAGCTCTTAACCTTAAAATTAGCTTATATAAGATAACAGCTCCTACCCTGTAAATAAGCAGTAAATGAGATAAAGTAAGATGACCGCTCTTAATCTGTAAATGAGCTGAGGAAGGATAACAGTTCTGAGCCAACAAAGAGCTTAATTAAGATAACAGTTCTGAGCCAACAAAGAGCTTAATTAAGATAACAGCTCTTATCCTGTAAATGAACTAAATTAGGACATAAGCTCTTATCATGTATAAAGGTTGATGAAGGATAACAGCTCTTTGTCTGTAAATGACCTGAGATAGGATAACTGCCATTTTCCTGCATATGAGCTGAATTAGGTTTGCAACTGTTATCCTATATATGAGTTAAGGTAGGATAGCACTTCCTAACCTGTAAACAGTATGAGTTAGGATAACAGTTCTTAACCTGTAAACGAGCTTAGAGAGGATAACATCTCTTAGCCTGCGCTGAAATTGAGTAAATACTCTTGGCTTGTAAATGAGATTTGATAGTAAAACAGCTCTAAGCCTGTAAATGAGCTTAGGTAGAATACAATCTCTTGAGGTAGGATAACAGCTCTTAACCTGTAACTTAATTAAGGTAGGATAGAAGTTCTTAGCCTGTCAACAGCTCTTATCCTAAAATGGGCTGTGGTAGGATAACAGCTCTTAACGGTAGGGCCACAGCTCTTGGCCTGTAGATTCAACCGTGTAAAAAATATATAAAAAACCAGAGCCACTGATCTATAACTTGACGTCACCCGTAGAGTAATTAAAATTGACAATTTTTTTTTAACAGTTCCGGTCCAACGGTACGCGCAGATTTACTGTGGTACCAAACTTTTTTATTCCATGACACGTAGTACACGCGTGTATTTTCGGTGATATATGGGACGCACATGTATCTGTGTGTGACACATGGTACATGTGTGCTCCTCTGGTGAATCATGATACGCATATGCACTTTCGATGGCACGAGACAACACATAGGCAATTTTGGGGACCGTTAGTACACATACTAAGTTTAGGTGATTCATAACTACACTCATGTAGCTTTAGTGTCAAAGGATATTAGTTCTAATCCCGGAAGGATCAGCGCCTTGGAAGCGATAATCATGGTAGATCCACCATTAGATCTACTGTATAATTTTAGCTCATCATTGAAATTACTGTGCAATGTAAATCCATCATCCGAGCTGCTGTATAATGTTAGATCTATCACTAGATCTATAATGTGTGATCCACCTTCAGATCTATGAGAACAATTCTTAAAAAAAAAAAAAACGGAGTCCTGGTTGACCTTCATCTGTTGTTACAATTGAGATTGTTCCTGACAAACAATACTTACAGCCAGGTACACAATTTAGTGTTGATGTGGGGCGGACTAGCCTACGTGGCAACTCAAAGTTGATTACTGCCCTCACCTTGCAAGGCTTCCATGCAATAGTTCTGAAGTGTGCAATGAATTGCCAACGATGTGCTGGTGTGTGATTCTGGTCTGGCTCGGTTTGTGTATGAGTGTGTTAGTCTGAATGTGTATTTACATTACACACACACACACACACACACACACACACACACACGCATACTCTTGGCCTGGTGGTAAAGCTCTCGCTTCACGCACGGAAGGCCAGGGTTCAATTCCCGGTGTGGCCGAAACATTTCGAAGTGTTTCCTTACACACACACACACACACATACAACAGGCCTAGTGTCTAATCGACATGTGCCTAGGACAAAATGGTAACTAAATAACTCAAACACAAACACTACCCAACCCTCTCTTCCACGCTCCAACACTATACCCCCCCCCCCAATCCTCCAACCCACACCCGACCAAAACATCACCTATCCACGCTTCTCCACCCATACCCATTTCCGCCCCTCTCCACCAGTAACAGCCTGGTTGATCAGCCCTTGATCCACCTTGAGGGAATGGCCCTGCCACTGACCCGCATAAATATCCTCCAGGTGAACCCCCCTCCCATGTACATTTCTCACAAATCAGCAGAAAAGAGAGTGAAGCAGAGTGTGTTCTCAGTCATGTTCCCGAGGGACTCGTGTGTTTACACAGTGGAATTCCTTGAAGGGGAGAAACAAAATTTATGAAATAGCCTCTAATCTCCGGTAGAGATCCTAAGGCAGGAGCGGATCTACTATGAAACTAATGAAGCTTAAGCTTCAGGGCCCCTAATCCCGGAGGGGCCCCCAGAAGCGACTTTAGTCCACATTGCTTAAGATTTTTGGATTTACTGTACGAGACGAGCTTTTTTAAAAATAATAATAATATTTATAATATAGTGTAATTCAATACAAAACAATAGTTTAAAATAAAAAAAAAAAGATTATTAAAGTATCATTTAGACTAACCGTTGCTGGTTGCGAAGGGGCCCCCCATAACAGTTCACTCTTCAGGACCTCAAGAGGTAGGTAGAAAATACGGAAAAGATGCTTTAGATTATCTTGAGAATAAGAATGTCCATACCTCACATGCTCCTTGAAGCATTTAATATTTAAATAAAATGCATTTAAGAGTGAACATATGATTTAAAAAGAACTGATAAAATGTGATTTAAAAAAAGTAGTGTGTGTGCACACTGCACCAGGGCCACCGCTTGCAATGTCTGACTCGACTTGTGCAACGAGTTAGTGAACTCTCATGGAGGGTAACTTTTCCAGCCTCTGTGCATTACAAAAGATTTTTGCTTCGTCCGTTATTATTATCATCATTATTACTGTTGCTGTTGTTATTAATGTATTATTACTATATTCATGAAAGCGCTAAACCAGTATGGTTTACCGTTTTATATATAATATAATATATATAATATAATATATATGTCGTGCCGATTAGGTAAAACTGGTCAATTAGCAAGAACTCATTTAAAATTAAGTCCTTTCTAAAATTTTCTCTTATACGTTTAAAGATATTTTTTTTTTCATTTATGCTAATGTAAAAACTTATAATTTTGTACCAAAAGAAACTTTGAAAACCTACCTAACCTTATTACAACAAGCGCAATTTAATTTAGCCTAACCCAACTAAATATATTTTAGATACGTTAACAATAATATAATAATAAACAAACACAATGAAATAGTTTTTTTTCTTTAGATTCAGAATGATTTTGGCGAAATTATTGCATACACAAATTTTCGCTTGTCTTATATGGCAAGATGAGCTTTGGTATTAAGTCCAAAATCGCAAGTTTTACCTAATCGGCATATATATATATATATATATATATATATATATATATATATATATATATATATATATATATATATATATATATATATATAATATATAATATATATATATATATATATATATATATATATATATATATATATATATATATATATATATATATTATATATATATATGTCGTGCCGATTAGGTAAAACTGGTCAATTACAAGAACTCATCTAAAATTAAGTCCTTTCTAAAATTTTCTCTTATACGTTTAAAGATATATTTTTTCATTTATGTTAATGTACGAATTTATAATTTTGTACCAAGAGAAACTTTGAAAACCTACCTAACCTTATTACAACAAGCGCAATTTAATTTAGCCTAACCCAACTAAATATATTTTAGATACGTTAACATTAATTTAATAATAAACAAACACAATTAAATATATTTTTTCGTTATGTTCAGAATGATTTTGGCGAAATTATTGCATACACAAATTTTCACTTGTCTTATATGGCAAGGTGAGCGTTGCTATTTAAGCCAAAATCATAAGTTTTACCTAATCGGCACGACATATATATATATATATATATATATATATATATATGGGGCAAGTGTGCTCTAAAGTTTCTCAAGGAGCTGGGTGGAAAACTCAGCATAGAAACCAAGGACCACAGGGCGACCAGCTTCCTCTTTCAGAGACTCAGTGTTGCGATCCAGAGGGGAAATGCCTGCAGTATTCCGGGCACGCGGCCCACTGCCGGGAGTTGGACGAAGTATTTGACATGTAGCTCTGAGTTGTTATCTATGTTGTTTTACTCCCCATTGTATTTTGTCTTGAAATAAAGTATATATATATATATATATATATATATATATATATATATATATATATATATATATATATATATATATAAATATAAAATTTTCAAAGAGTCGGCCGTCTCCCACCGAGGCAGGGTGACCTAAAAAGAAAGAAAATCCCCAAAAAGAAAATACTTTCATCATCATTCAACACTTTCACCACACTCATACATAATCACTGTCTTTGCAGAGGAGCTCAGATACGACAGCTGAGAATTGTCCCTCCCAGCTGTCACTATCCCAGACACCTCCTTTAAAGTGCAGGCATTATACTTCCCATTTCCAGGACTCAAGTCCAACTAAATCAATTAACTGGTTTCCCTGAATCCCTTCACAAAATGTTACCCTGCTCACACTCCAACAGATCGTCATGTCCCAAAAACCATTCGTCTCCACTCACTCCTATCTAACACGCTCACACATGCTTGCTGGAAGTTCAAGCCCCTCGCCCACAATACCTCCTTTACCCTTTCCCTCCAACCTTTTCTAGGACGACCCCTACCCCGCCTTCCTTCCCCTACAGATTTATACGCTCTCCAAGTCATTCTACTTTGATCCATTCTCTCTAAATGACCAAACCACCTCAAAAACCCCTCTTCAGCCCTCTGACAAATACTTTTAGTAACTCCACACCTTCTCCTAATTTCCACATTCCGAATTTTCTGCATAATATTTACACCACACATTGCCCTTAGACAGGACATCTCCACTGCCTCCAGCCTTCTCCTCGCTGCAGCATTTGCAACCCATGCTTCACACCCATAGAAGAGTGTTGGTACCACCATACTTTCGTACATTCCCTTCTTTGCCTCCATGGATAACGTTTTTTGTCTCCACAGATACCTCAACGCACCACTCATCTTTTTCCCTTCATCAATTCTATGGTTAACCTCATCCTTCATAAACCCATCCGCTGACACGTCAACTCCCAAATGTCTGAAAACATTTACTTCTTCCATAATCCCTCTCTCCAATGTGATATCCAATTTTTCTTTATTTAAATCGTTTGATACCCTCATTACCTTACTCTTATCTATGTTCACTTTTAACTTTCTACCTTTACACACTCTCCCAATCTCGTCCACTAACCTTTGCAACTTTTCTTTAGAATCTCTCATAAGCACAGTATCATCAGCAAAAAGTAACTGTGTCAACTCCCATTTTGCATTTAATTCTCCATAATTTAATCCCACCCCTCTCCCCAACACCCTAGCATTTACAACCCCATCTCTAAATATATTAAACAACCATGGTGACATTACACATCCCTGTCTAAGACCTACTATTACCGGGAAGTAATCTCCCTCTCTCCTACACACCCTAACCTGAGTCTCACTATCCTCATAAAAACTCTTTACAGCCTTCAGTAACTTACTACCTATTCCATACACTTGCAACATTTGCCACATTGCTCCCCTATCCACTCTAGCATATGCCTTTTCTAAATCCATAAATGCAATAAAAACTTCTCTGCCTTTATCTAAATACTGTTTACATATATCCTTCACTGTAAACACTTGATCTACACATCCCCTACCCACTCCAAAGCCTCCTTGCTCATCTGCAATCCTACTTTCTGTCTTACCTCTAATTCTTTCAATAATAACCCTGCCATAAACTTTACCTGGTATACTCAGTAAACTTATTCCCCTATAATTTTTACACTCTCTTTTATACCCCTTTCCTTTATATAAAGGAACTATACATGCTCTCTGCCAATCCCTAGGTACCTTCCCCTCTTTCATACATTTATTAAACAAAAATACCAACCACTCCAGCACTATATCCTCCTATGCTTTTAACATTTCCGTCATGATTCCGTCAATTCCAGCTGCTTTACCCCCTTTTATTCTACGTAATGCCTCACGCACCTCCCCCACACTCACATCCTGCTCTTCTTCACTCCTAAACGATGTTGTACCTCCCTGGCCCGTACATGAAATTACCGCCTCCCTTTTTTCATCGACATTTAAAAGTTCCTCAAAATATTCTCGCCATCTACCCAATACCTCCAGCTCCCCATCTACTAACTCCCCTACTCTGTTTTTAACTGACAAATCCATTCGTTCCCTAGGTTTTCTTACCTTGTTTATCTCACTCCAAAATGTTTTCTTGTTTTTAGCAAAATTTCTTGACAGAGCCTCTCCCATTCTTTCATCTGCTCTTCTTTTGCACTCTCTCACCACTCTCTTCACCTTTCTTTTACTCTCCATATACTCTGCTCTTCTATTAACACTTCTGTTTTGTAAAAACCTCTCGTAAGCTACCTTTTTCTCTTTTATCACACCCTTTACTTCTTCATTCCACCACTCACTCCTCTTTCCTCCTGCACCCACCCTCCTATAGCCACAAACTTCTGCCCCACATTCTAATACTGCATTTTTAAAACTATCCCAACTCTCTTCAACCCCCCCACTACTCATACTTGCACTAGCCCACCTTTCTGCCAATAGTTGCTTATATCTCACCCTAACTTCCTCCTCCCTTAGTTTATACACTTTTACCTCTCCCTTACTTGCTGTTGCCATTTTCTTTTTGTCCCATCTACCTTTTACTCTAACTGTAGCTACAACTAAATAATGATCTGATATATCCGTTGCCCCTCTATAAACATGTACATCCTGCAGCCTACCCATCAACCTTTTATCCACCAATACATAATCCAACAAACTACTTTCCTTACGTGCTATATCAAACCTTGTATATATATTTATCCTCTTTTTCATAAAATATATATTACTTATTACCAAACCTCTTTCTACACATAGCTCAATTAATGGTTCCCCATTTACATTTACCCCTGGCACCCCAAATTTACCTACTACTCCCTCCACAACATTTTTACCCACTCAACATTTCCCAAAATCTCTCTCTCTCCTCTACAGTTCTCTCTTCTCCAGGTGCATAAACACTTACTATAACCCACTTTTCACATCTAACCTTTATTTTACTCCACATAATCCTTGTATTTATACATTTATATTCCTTCTTTACCTGCCATAACTGATTATTCAACATTATTGCCACTCCTTCTTTAGCTCTAACTCTATTTGAAATCCCTGACCTAATCCCATTTATTTCTCCGAACTGAAACTCTCCTACTCCCTTCAGCTTTGTCTCACTTAAAGCCAGGACATCCAGCTTCTTTTCATTCATAACATCTACAATCATCTCTGTCTTATCATTCGCACAACATCCAGGCACATTCAAACATACCACTTTGACGGTTTTCTTCTTTTTCTTTTTAGTAAACTATACAGGAAAAGGGGTTACTAGCCCATTGTTTCCGGCATTTTAGTTGACTTTTACAACACGCATGGCTTACGGAAAAAATATTCTTATTCCACTTCCCCATGGATATGAAAGGAAAAGCAATAAGAACAAGAATATTAAGATAAAATCAAAGAAAACTCAGATGAGTGTGTATACATAAACGTGTACATGTTTGCGTAGCGTGACCTAAGTGTAAGTAGAAGTAGCAAGACGTACCTGAAATCTTGTATGTTTATGAGACAGAAAAAAGACACCAGCAATCCTACCATCATGTAAAACAGTTTCAGGTTTCTGTTTCACAGTCACCTGGCAGGATGGTAGTACCTCCTGGGTGGTTGCTGTCTACCAACCTACTATATATAATATATATATATATATATATATATATATATATATATATATATATATATATATATATATATATATATATACATATATGTATATATATATATATACATATATATATATATATATATATATATATATATATATATATATATATATATATATATATATATAGTATATATATATATATACGTGTGTATATATATATATATATATATATATATATATATATATATATATATATATATATATATATATATATATATATATATATATATATATATATTAAGAAGATTAAGAAAAAAAATTTGGAGGGAGATTAATAAGTTGAGGAAGCCTAGGGAACGAATGGCTTTATAATTTAAACATAGGAGAGGTGAGTTATTAAATGGAGAGTTAGAGGTAACGGGAAGATGGAGGGAATATTTTGAGGAGTTGATAAATCTTGATGAAGATAGGGAAGTTGTGATTTCGTGAATAGAGCAACGAGGAATAATATCTTGTAAGAGTGAGGAAAAGCCAGTTGTCAGTGTGGGGAAAGTTCGTGAGGCAGTGGGTTGAATGAAAGAGGGTAATACAGCTGGGATTGATGGGATAAAGATGGATATGTTAAAGCAGGAGGGGATATAGTTTTGGATTGGATAATGTTTTGATTTAACAAATGTATGGAAGAAGGTAATGTTCCTAGGGATTGGCAGAGTGCATGCATATTTCCTTTGTATAAAGGCAAAAGGGACAAAAATTATAAGGAAATAAGTCTGTTGAGTATACCTTGTAAAGTGTATGATAGAGTTATTACTGAAAGCATTAAGAGTAAGAAGAGTAGGATTGCAGATTAAAACGAAGGCTTTAGGAAAGGAAGGGGGTGTGTTGTCCAAGTGATTACAGTGAAACACATAGGTGAACAGTTTTTAGATAAGCGTAAAGAAGTTTTTGTGGTATTTATGGATTTGGAAAAGGCATTTGACTGGATAGCTTGGGGGGCAATGTTTCAGATGTTGCAAATGTATGGAATAGGAGGTAGGTTACTGAAAGCACTGAATAGTTTTTACGAGGATAGTGAGGCTTATCTTAGAGTATGTAGAAGAGAAGGAGACTATTTCCCAGTAAATGTAGAAGATAGGGAAGCTGTGATTTCGTGTAAAGGACAAGGAGGAATAACATCTTATAGGAGTGAGGAAGAACCAGTTGTGAGTGTGGGGGAAGTGCGTGGGGCAGTGGGTAGAATGAAAGGGGGTAAAGCAGCTGGGATTGATGGGATAAAGAAAGAAATGTTAAAAGCAGGTGGGGATATAGTTTTGGAGTGGTTAGTGTTTCTACTTAATAAATGTATGGAAGAGGGTAAGGTACCTAGGGATTGGCAGAGAGTATGCATTGTTCCTTTGTATAAAGGCAAATGGGACAAAAGAGAGTGTAAATATTATAGGGGAATAAGTGTATTGAGAATAACTGGAAAAGTGTATGGAAGAGTTATTAAAATAATTAAGAGTAAGACTGAGAGCAGGATAGCAGATGAACAAGGAGGCTATAGGAAGGATACAGGGTGTTTAGACCAAGAGTTTGCAGTGAAACATATAGATGAACAGTATTTAGCTAAGGCTAAAGAGGTTTTTGTGGCATTTATGGATTTAGAAAAGTCATATGATAGGGTGGATAGGGGGGCAATGTGGTAGATGTTGCAAATGTATGGAATAGGAGGTAGGTTACTGAAAGCAGTGAAGTCTTTACGAGGATAGTGAGGCTCAGGTTAGAGTATGTAGGTGAGAATGAGATTATTTCACAGTAAAAGTAGGCCTTAGACAAGAATGAAGCAGGGATGTTAATGCTGCAGTTTTATAACTGTAGTGTAAATGCGCTTCTGGCAAGACAGTGATGTAGTGAATGATGATGAAAGTTTTTCTTTTTCGGGGGAACCTGCCTTGGTGGGAAACGGCCGATGTGTTAATAACACACACACACACACACACACACACACACTCCCCCTCGCCCCCTTCGACGAGTAACCCACCTTACCACCCCTCCTCCCTATCCCTCTCCTGGCTCCCTCCTTCTGACACTCTCCTCCCTATCCCTCTCCTTCTTCCCTCCTTCTGACACTCTCTCTGCCTCTCTCTCCACCTCTCTATACCACTCTCCCTCTACCTCTCTCTCTCTACCTCTTTCTCTCTGTCTCTCTCTACCTCCCTCTCCCATTATCCCTCCCTCTCCCTCTCCCTACCTCTCTCACTCTTCCTCTCCCTCCCTCCCTCTCTCTCTCTCTCTCTCTCCCCTCTTCCGCTCCCCCTCCCTTCCCTGCTTGATCCACCCCCTACCACACTACCTCCAAGCTATATCCCTCCCTCTCGCCCCCTTCCAAAATTACCCTGCCCTAGCACCCCTCCTCTCTATCCTTCTCCTCTCTCCCTCCTTCTGACACTCTTACTACATCCATAAGGGCACATCGTGAGAATATGGGCGGCTCAGGGAGAAGGATGCCAACAAGGGGAATGATGGTTGCTCCGGGGAGGCACAGTGGGAGGAGGAACTCAATAAAAGGGATAAGGAATGGGAGAGGAAGATATTGATGATCAGCGAGGGAATGGAGAGCAGAAAATGGGAAATGCAAGTGTCAGGGGAACGTTTTCCACCTGAATAAAAAATTGATGGAAAAATAAATAATAAATAATAATAAACAGAGGATATAGAATAAGGTTGTTTTTTCTGGATTTTATTAAAATTGAATAGAAATAAAAAAAAATTATCAGTTGTGGTTCTGGTCTGTTGGTGAGGCAGGAGGTAATAACCGGAGAGGGGGAGAAAATATGATGGTTGTCTCCGAGTAGGTGGTATGTCTCCGGAGTAGATGGTGAATCTCCTGGGACCAATAGGTTGAAATACCACACTGTAGGTATCCAAATGGAGGTGAGATCTTCAGCAACACCCTCTAATGCACACAAGTTAGAAACTAGAGATAGAGGAGTTGTTGTGGAATTCCCGTTAAGTCCAGGGAAATATTGCTCATTCGTCTAGCGTCTATCCTGGGAAACCAGTCCAGGAGCCGAGCTGATGGTAAAGAAAATATTCTGGTTACCATAGGCTTGTAAAACATTTAAAATAGAAAAAGGTGTTCCATAATGCCCAAGTCACTACTGGTAACCGAAGAAAACATGGTAATCAAACAAAAGCAATACTCCTGGTATTTCTCCTTACCTGATCCGGAGAAGAGTGAAGGTGAAGTGACTTTCCACTCCCCAACCGACACCAGGTAAGAGTCATACTACCAGGAGTAGAAAGTAAAAACCCTCAACAGACACCCGGGAACAAGAGTTTTGCCCCAGCCCGCTAGATGGAAGTGCGGGCTGTAACTCATTAACGATACTCCCAGCTGACTGAAGAACCGTAACCCTATTTACACTACTTTTCCCTCACACAAGTCAAAAAAGCGGAAGCCATGATCCAGATTTTAGAAGTGAAGTTGCAGAGACTGATGCAGAGTAGAGACGCAAGTACCTGTTCAGAAACGGCGCTTGGAGCGTGCGCATCAGACACAGTCAAAGGGAATGCGGAGAAAAAAGAAGAACTCTTGTATGCAAAGGCACTGTCAGACACACATGTGGCCTGAAACAAGAGGAGTAGGATACCAACACCAGTCAAAGGGAATGCGGAGAAAAAAGAAGATCTCTTGTATGCACAGGCACTGTCAGACACACGTGGGGCATCTGACAAAGTCAAAGGGAATGCGGAGAAAAAAGAAGAACTCTTGTGTGCTCAGGCACTGTCAGACACACGTGGGGCACGAAACAAGATGAGTAGGATACTAACAAACACCACACGAGAGGGATATAGAAAAAGCAGCCATGGTCAAGAAGGGCACCATAGAAACAACGCATGAGGGCGCAGTAACAACACATGAGAGGGTAGACAAAGCAGCAGACACACTAAATGCAGAGACCCCAACAATATACTGCAGTGGACAGGGACAAATGAGTAGGCCGGACACACAGAGCAACACA